>JBBPQU010000371.1:0-23075 GCA_038092655.1 Boletus sensibilis | reverse complement strand
TGCCATCTCAAGGAAGTAAGCCGGGTCAGATGCTTCTATATAAGCGCTGTCAAAGGGGTCTTCAAAAAGGAGTAAGAAAGTCGATCGGAAAAAAACTATAAAAGCACCTCTATCCTCAGGTCTACTGTCATCGATCCCAAGACATGTCCGAAACAAAAGTGAAGGTGCTGAGGGAAGTCCTCACTGACCGCGATCCGTTTTGTAGGGGTGTATGTTCCGTTCCCGACCACCAGCTCTTACTTTACTATGGCCAGGGGACAGACCTTCAGTGAGCCACCTCTGTTTCCTTACGAGCCTAATGCAAGGGCTGACCCTGTGTAGTCGACTTTATTTCGCGCATTCTACAACCGAGGGGCTTGAAGCCCTCTCTCAGGCATGCCAACCAGCATCGTTCGGCCTCAACAACAAGGATGTCTTGGACGAGACCTACAGGAAGGCAGGAAAGATGGATCTTGATGCATTCGCTACCCTCTTTGATCCACGCAGTCTTGGAATTCACGACACCATCGAGCGTGATCTGCTTGCGACGGATCAGACCGTCGAGTTCGAATTGTCCAAGCTGAACGTCTACGGTAAGCCGTCCTAAACTGAACGACCTGCCCCTCGAGTGCATACTGATTGAGTTTTCAGGAAAGGACGGGTTCTTCAAATCTCACCAAGACACCCCTCGTGTGGACAGCATGTTCGGCTCGTTTCGTCGTCCTCCCTGCGCCTCACGAGGGTGGCCAGCTCGCATTGCGTCTCGATGGCCAGGAGTGGATAGTAGATTTTACGAAGCAATTCGCCGCAGCTACTAAGCCATCGATCTATTTCGTGGCCTTCTTCAGCGACGTCGAACACGAAGTTCTCCCAATCACATCGGGCTACCGCGTCACTCTGACGTACAACCTCCACTTCCGGGCTCAGAACAACATTTCTCGCGCACTCTCCGGCCCATTCCACGACAAGTTGAAAGCGAGGTCGATCGAGCTCGTCAACGACGCAGAGACACTCCCGAAATGGGGGTTATCTCGGACTCGGACTTTGCCACCAATACGTCTACGACGAGATTAAGCCGATCGACTCGCTGCTCGACAAGCTCAAAGGGTCTGACGCAGCGCTTGCCAGCGTATGCAAAGAACTCGGGTTGCCCTACTCCCTCCGACTGTTGTATGCGCAAGAGCAAGATATCAACTGGCCATGCTTCCACTTACTTTCTCACGTGAAATTGAACGCGCCTGCTCCGACGCCTCCTGTGGGGCACGATGGAAGACCTATGCTTCGCCCGCGCTTCAGCAGCAGCTATGACGAAGATCACCTACATCTGTTACTAGGCAATGTCGTAGGCAAGTTAGGTCCGGAAGACATAGAGGGAGTCGAGATCATTGGGCGCCGATTGGATCCCAGAGACGGTCTCGGTCAGATGGGGGAAAGAGGCATATACCGTTTCATGAAGGAATACTACAAGGACCCTGCTCCGCAGGTGTTGGAGGTGAAGTAGATGTCCTCTGTCCTTTGCGAGACTGCGTATGCGTGTTATGGAAACCACGTCTACACGGACAGGTTTTATGCAACGGTATGCATGATGATCTCGGTCAAGCCGAAGGAATCACGCGAATGCCTGTCGTTGTAGATCATATAGCGCCAACCTCTGTAATGTTCGTGTATGATAGACGTTGAAACGAGGATAGTGCACTGACAAGTGATGTATGCTCCACACGCAAGCAGTCTAGTAAACAGTCACTATCCGCGTCACCAATCGCTGCAACATTAAGCTTCATGTGGTTTCTGGCATCTATCCGCGTCCCTGATGAACAGTAGCAAAACACTGCTGCGCAAGACAGCAACCTACGTGTACAGAAGTGATCAGCAGAGAGCTCAACAAATTCGGGTACTCAGTCCTCACCAAGTGGACATAAAAGAGTAGCAGAGGTGTCGTGTCGATCATCGCAGTGAGAATGCTACCCATGATGATGGGCGAGAGGACACTGCCTGCATTGGAAACCATATCGATAGCCTCCAATGCCTCGCCTGAAGTTCCAATTCAGCGCGCATGACAACATACTCTGACCTTGCTTCAGCGGATCAACCGACCCAGCAACGAGACTACGGAGAGTAGGAATATACGTAACGGTAAATCCGATGCAAACGCTAGCTAGTCACACCAATGAAGGAATGGACATGAAAATGGGAATTTGACTCTTACAGGAGATCACTTCCTTGTTTGTCTTGGACGAAGCCGCGCTCAAGTAAAATATTTCCGCGACGAGGCATGACACAAAAGCTAAGTGTACATCCAGGCGATCCGAGGTCTCGGATTCCAGATCATCACTGTTGCGTGTATATCCTCCGTCGGGAAGGGAATGTATAGTATTGCGTTTGTAGTATGGACGTAGCAGCCGAACGAGGGACGGAACAATCGCTGTCAAGACGATAGTGCTACTGACAGCGACGATGGTAAGGAACAGACCAGGCTAGAGTGGGGACGATTAGTTTGCATCAGGAATGCATCGTACTACACACTTGCGCAGGAGTGAGGTGGTATTTTGACGTGACAAACACCAGCCAGGCGGACGAAGCGTAGGAAGTGGCGGTCATAAACACAAACGCACAACAAGTGAGTCGCCAATTGCGAGTTCCGTCCGATTTGCGGGTCGGAATGAGAGACTTTACTTAACGACTCGAAAGCGAGTAAGGATGAGGAACGAGTGGTCGTCCGGAGAGAATCATTGGAATGCCGCACTTCCAACTGGGCGTGGACATCTCTCTTTTCTTCCGGGAAAGACTCCGGAAGGAAAAAAAGAACATACAAGAATATGGCAACAAATATTGTAGCTGCCATGTAGAACACAATTAGAGGGTTGCCTGTCTTCGTTGTGACAAGTCCTCCTAGAGTAAATGATATATAAGTCCCTGTGGGATGCAGCCTGAGCAAGAGAGAGAAAGGATCGAGCGAGATACTGAGTTAAGGTAGCCCAACCCGTGATCTTACTCAAAGCAGCGGTTCTTAGAGGTAAGTCAGACCCTTGAAGAAGGACACGAAGTTATATAGAACACACCTAGCTTCCGCGGTACATATGACAACGACGCACAAATTGGCGAGATAGGCGTAGAGGGGTGGGCCGGAAAACAGTTGGAATAACAACCCCACAAGGAATAACCAGTCAGCAAGCCAATCCGGGGTAAACTGCGATCCAGCTATCACCCAACACCCCGTAATTCCAGTGACAATGAGTAGTAATAAAGCGGGTTTTCTGTCATACTGAGACGAAATATGACTTAGAAAGCCACATCCAGCCGTCCCTGAGATGTTTGTGAATAATCAAATCAGTCAGAAGCAGTATAAACACACATAACAAGCCTTTGATGCGATTACGATCGCAAAATACCGCGTTACTTCGGGCGCATCACAGAGTTCTGCAAGAGGACCTCCTGCTGGAATTGTAGCTGGATTACCTATAGACCCGGACAGAATCTGCAGACTGTCGTCGTACGAGTTCAATGAAAGTAGTGGTTGATATCTGCCATGCTAACTCCGTTGCAAGTGCGACGGGAACGAGTCGTATCCCTGGTGAGTGCCTGAATCGCTCCCTCGATAAACTCTTGCTCGACTGACCAGCTGGTCGAGAGTCACTGAAGATGGGTAGTTTCGGACGGCGCCTGGTTCTGAGAAGACATGATGTAGCATGGACGTCCCAGCTAAGGTGAGCCCGTCATGATAACGGTCCATGTGTATCAGGCACAATTGGCTGCGGCCGCGAAGAACACAAAAAAGAGCGCCACATTGATCCACGCATCTACACAAGTTGCTGGAGAGCAAGTTCTGCACCGCACTGCTTTACTTACAAAGTATCAATCATTGTCTCCGGTGATTCTGCGGGACCTTATTAGGCTTCGTGGGTAGATAAAAGTATCCCACGTAGATAGTGAATTTGTGATCCATGCACAGGTTGAAGAAGTAAAATTCATCGCGAAGGTCATCGATGGTGTTGCTGGCGACGAAATATCTGGAACATAGCATTGGCAAAGATCAGAAGCTGGTCAGAAGAGACCCTGATCACCGCCGTATACCTCAACTATTATAATAGACCGAGGACCCCGGAACATTACACGTTAATATCCAGCCGTCTTTCGCCATCGCACAGGTCGACTTCCAACCCGCACCTGAAGGCCTGACCCACGATGACTGATCCTACTAAAGCAGAGTCAGAAAACGTATTCAAAGTGCTCAGAGCACAGAAAGGAAACAAGGTTGGTCAACCTCTAGTCTCATGGTCCCACCTTCATGATCATCGATAGACATGCTTCGACTGTCAAGCCCGGAATCCGACTTGGTCGAGTGTCACTTTTGGTGTTTATATATGCCTGGATTGCTCCAGCATACATCGGAATATGGGCGTGCATATCAGTTTTGTGCGGTGGGTACAATATCTTCTGCCTTCCATATATCCTCAAACCTCCGGAGTGAACAGCTCGACGAACCTAGACAGCTGGCAACTGAACCAACTACGGACTATGAAAGTCGGTGGAAATACATCCGCAACAGAATTCTTCACCCGTCATGGCGGCGCCTCGCTCTTGAGTGACAGTGACCCGAAGAAAAAGTATTCAAGCAGAACGGCGGAACTCTACAAAGAGGAACTTGCCAAGCGCGTCAAGGAAGATACCATCAAGTATGTATTACTGAATCCTGCACTTTTAAAGACGCTTATTCCGCTTGCTAGATTCCCGACCCGGGTCGTTGTCGATGGAACGGACTTGTCTCAACCAACTGATTCCACCTCGCAGGCGGAAGATGACTTCTTTTCTTCTTGGGACAAACCAGCCCCAGCTAAGCCCATGTCTCCCTCCACGACAACGACAGCCCCGCCCGCAGTCGGTCGCCCTGTTCCCCGAATGGTAACATCAGCCTCTTTGCGATCTACTTCTTCCTCCACAGTCAACAGTTCAGCGAAACTGGGTGCTTCACGCTTAAACTCTTCAGGACCGGCTGCCGCTACCTCTACTAACGCTTCCGCTGCTGCGAAGAAGAGCAAACTTGGAGGTCTTGGAGCGAAGAGGGCCGCCACACCGATTGATTTTGCCGAGGCGGAACGAAAAGCTGCCGAGGAAGCCGAACGCGTCAAGCAGCTTGGATACGATCGGCAGCGCGAGGAGGAAGAAGAACGTGCCAGACAACAGGCTGAGCAGGCCGCCCAAGCGGATGCGAAAGCCAAGGCTGTCAATACTAGCCCAGCGACGACCACGTTACCCGGCAGAGTGGATGTTCAAAAAGGAAATAGCCAGGACCTTGAGAGGTTGGGAATGGGTTTCCGCAAATTAGGCTTTGGTGGCATTCCCGCTGCGTCACAGACAGCGTCCAGCACGCGATCTACGTGCGTATCCAATCATTTCATCTTTGAGCCCTCGACTGAGAATATTTGTTACTTATAGCCCACCAGCTGAAGACGCACCTATGACGGCACGGGACAAGTTTGGATCTCAGAAGGCCATTTCTTCGGATATGTTTTTCGGACGCAATGATTACGACCCTACTTTCCTTGCCGAGTCGAAAGAACGATTATCTAACTTCCAAGGGGCAACCTCGATCTCTTCAACTCAATATTTTGGCCGCGAAGAGGAGGATGAACTCGAGCGCGGCGGGTCTGAGGGAGGGCTTTTGGGTGATGGTAACCTTGCGAATCTAGAGGTTGCCGCGAGAGACGCTATCGCCCGAGTGATGGCTAATCCTGATGTTCAAAACGTGGGTGAGAGCATCCGAACGGGCGCTTTGAAGGTATGTCCATTATCCTCCCGGTGTTTGAATTACCTTGACATGAACTATATAGCTTTCTGACTATTTGGCTCAAATGTCTCAACACTGAGTCAGCAGTCGAGCACACTGGATGCCGCTATACGATCTTGCATTTGAGACTCGATAGTGATATGTTCGTTTTGGTATTGTTTAATCGGTGGATCGAATAACGTTCCTGCGAAGAGCCTAGATACCTAGCTTTTCATGATCAATTTAATTGCGCACTTTCTTCAACTGAGACAGAACCCAGTGGTCGTGTAAGCGACCCGACCGCCGCGCGTAGTCGTTACACCAAAAGGAAGAATACTGAATGGTTACCCATTTAGTATCACGACGGTATATGTACTAGTTACGGGACCTAGGTAAGCCAGCGTGCTTACAGGTCGTCGGCCATTATTCCGGTCTGGATAGAGGACCCCCCACTTGAGATTGATTGATTTGAACAATAAAGGAAGGCTCAGCACAGCTCGGTATGACTACTGGGGTCGATATCATCCTTATCCACGAGATGCTGAGCACCAAGGCCCTCGAGCTCTCGCGCTTTCTCATGAAACGTCGCATCCATGCTGGCATGGGAGGAGGCACATATGATCTGGTTGTTCAGCTTGGAACTGAGCAACCAGCTCATACACCTACATTGGGCTCTCCATAGACTATATGAAGCTTTGTGGGGGCATATACATGTATTCCATAAACCGCGGCAAAAGGACCAGGGTAGAAGGAACAGAGCATGTCAGAGTTCCTGCCAGTGGCCAGGCCAGAAACACCTGCTCACTTGGCAAACATGATAGGTGTCTATCATGACCCGGCTGCTCCGACAAAGTATGAGATTCAGACTTGAGACACGCTCATACGGCAGTTGCACCTACTCACGACGCAACGACCATGGACATTCAGAGAGACGAGCTCGAGATTGCTATTTCGCAATGGTCGCTACAAAATCGGGAAAGTGAATCCGGAATGAGAGCAATGAGGAGGAGTTGTTCGCTGATATGGTTCGTAGTCCATCAATATCAGAGTCTGCAATTGCTCTCAATTGCCAGTGAGTCTGCTGAGTTGATCGTTAGTGCCGCCACTGGCCAGTGTTCCGTTTGAAACGGGGAAGCTAGTCCCAACGCTATGTGCCTGCAGGTAGACGCGCGATAACAGTTCAGGAGGATTTGAACGGACTAGTACGTCACGTTGTCCCTGGACTTTCGGATGCTGAACGATAGCCCAGCCGTTCCTCGTGACATCCTCAAGTTCAAGTTCATCATTGTGCGGTGCACTGAGTGCCACATGCAAAGCCTTTGACTCAGGATGCGGTCGGCAAACATTCGAACTAGGGTGGGGCGGTTGCCGCCAGGACCTTGCTTGGGGGCGAGGTGAATTAACATTGTGTGTATGCTTCACAGGCGAAATTATGCAGACATGCTGTCGCCCACATCCAGAAAGAAGACCGGGCGGGCCTATGTCGCCCTGGCGTCTGAAAAGACTTGCTGGAACAACGAAGAAAGATTTATCATTTAGGACGGTATGGTCCTATCTCAAGTGGGTCGAAGCACCACATCTAATTTTTCATATCTCACGAACTCTCACTAACTTAGAAAAAATATCTTTATATTATTATATTATAAGCTAGTTCACAACTCGGTACATTTTCGAAGCTTGAAGCTTGAAATCGTAAGTGATGCCAAGTACTGATGCCGGCTGCAGCGGTATCAAAAGTGGTTCGTGCATCTTGGTTTTATTAAGTCAGCATTTCTACCGAATCCGGGTTGAAATGATATCTCTCTGCACACGAAGATATGGCCTTGCAAGCAAGGTAACGTCACAACCTGCAGTTGCATGATAAACCATGCCCGTGACACGTTTACTCGCCCCTCAGCCTGAAGGTATGTATCTGGCCATCCCCCCGTTGAACCGCCGTGAACCATACGCGATAGTGTATTAATAAAGCATTGCAGAAACGTGCTTCCCGCTTCACTGGAGGCAAAGTTGAATACTATGATGCATACGTGGACAGGTGCCGGCGTTCTGTTCTCCACGCGCAGCAGTTAAATAACTGATTAACTCGCCTAGGAAGTAGACCTCTTTCTGCACCATGTCTTCCCAGAACCAAGCGACGTCCGAAACTACCCTTCTACTCAGAGACTCTCGATCAGCTAGCCAGTCGAGTAGGAGTCTATCGAGGGAGCGATTCAGATTTTCACCAGAGACGCTGCTCATTCCGGTCGCACTCGCAACAACGCTGGCGACCCTGATACCAGCAACGACTTTCATCGAACTTGTACGACGAGCTGTCTGCAGGCTCTGGAACATATCACATGGTGATCCAGCCGCTCTCCCCGCAGGTGGCCAAATCCCCCCCGAACTCTGCAATGCGCCCGAGATAGAGCGGTACTATGCGACCGTTATGGCAATACTCGGCGCGACCGAAGGGATTCTATGTGTGTTTGTACTGCTTTCGACTGCTGCAGTTTCTCACAAAAATTCCAGCGATCGCTACGTGTGGCATCTTAACTCGTATTTCATCGCACTACGGGAGGAAACCTACCTTCTTACTCCTGCTTATCTCCGGGATCATGGCGAATTGCTTGATACCCGGGTCACAGTATGCACCAGATTGGCTCGCTGACTGGGTCTTCCTCGCGGGCATGCTGTTAAATCAGTCCGCCGGCTTCTCTGCTTATCTCATCAACCTGTACATTGTCGACGTATGCGCTCCGGAAGATATGTATGTATCAAACTCGCGTCCTCCTTGATGGGTCTGATTCCACCTTCAAGGACTGCCGCGCTGAGTAAGATAGCGGGTTGGACTGGGCTAGGTCTGGTTCTCACTTGCAGATTTCGTGCCTTTTCTCTGATCGTCTCTTACAGGCGCTTGTGTATCATTTGCTATGGGAGGATTTGTCACAACGAAAACAGGCAACCCTTTAATTGTTTTCTACATGGCAGGCGCAATATTTGTTGTTACGTTCATTTACGTTGTTTCTGTCCTGCCCGAATCTTTCCCGGAGAAAAACAGAAAAGCATTGTCCCGCATGCGCCTGGAACCAGCTATTGACGAGCTCCCCACAACATCCTTCTTCATTTTCGAACCATTGAAGATTCTCATACCAACTCGCAAATTGGATGGAACTCTCAATTGGCGACTCGCTTGGTGTGCAATACACACCTTCGTGTTCATGGCCGCCACTGCCTACGCTGGGTCCGCCTGGTTGGTGCTTGCCATATCAAAATACCACCTCACCCCTGCGGATGTGAGTAGTAGTATCAAGCTGTCCCGGTGCAAGCTGATCTTCTTTACTCTAGACTGGTCTCTTCCTCACCATTATCACTGTCAGCAGCACGATCGCCTTGGCGCTGATTGTTCCGTCGCTCGTTCGCTTTTTGCGTCCGTACTACAGCCGAAGAATCAAACGTTCCATTCTCACGCAAGAAGATCTAAGCAACGGCGAAGAACTGGAATTGGAGACCTCAGATCATTTGGATGTACACTTGGCTTTTGCGTCATGTTGCATCACAGCAATCTCTTACTTGAGTGCCGCCACATCCACGGCAAACCTCGCGTTGATATTCTGTAAGGGTTCAGTAACGATCTTCTTGTTCGTCTCTTCAACTGGTATAAATTTTTAACAATACAGCCGGCATTTGCATTGGGTTTACCTCCATACATGCTCCTACGACCCGTAGCCTAGTCGTTGGATCGGTTGATCCACTACAGCAAGGTCATATTGTGATATCACCCACGTGGAATTAATACTGACGTCAGAGCCCCCTAGGAGAAGCAATGGCAGCTATCGAAATGGTCTCCAATGCAGGCGCTGCCCTCTCGCCCATCATCATGGGTAGCATTTTCACTGCAACGATCAACACGACACCTCTGCTCTTGTTTTATATCCACCTGGTGGGGGCGCCGAACACTCGGATTTGCTTACTTCTCCGCTGATCGCTTCTGCACATATAGGTCGTTGTCTTGATCAGCGGTGCGCTGCTCTTCCTCGTCAGAGACGCGGATAAGTACCGGAAACCACATGAAGCGTAATGTGACAGCGATCGCCAACCATGTGCTGAACGTCTACTAGACTACATTGAGTAGCACTCGTCAGTGCACCATTCAACACCACTAAGGCCTCTAAACATGATATCATACACGTATTACTATTTACCTTATTATTTATTGCAGGGCATTCTCGTCAGTACTCACTTACACTCCCTAGTGTGTAGATAGGCGTTCGTGTAATTCCTTTGGCTTGACCGAAACCACCATGCATCTCGTTGCGTGACCTGTCCGTGTTACGGGGTTGCCATAACATCCAAATGCGGTTTCGAAAAGGGCATCTCCTTCACCTCCAACACCTGCGGAACAGCGTTGTTGTAATTTCGCCATGAACATGTATATGCCCTTTTCCCTCCATCCATTCAAGACCGTATTCGGTGTACAATTGACGACCAACGATCTCGACTCCGTCCATGTCTCCAGGAGTGAAATCCATTCCAATCTCGTCTAGTAACTGATGCAGCTTATCGTCGTCGTAGCTGTCACTGGTGGTTGGGCGAAGCATTCCGTACGGGGTAAACGAAGCAGTCGCGTTCAATTTCGCGCGGGGAAGCAGGTGGAAGGGTGGCCAGCCGAGATCATCCTCTTATGCATACAACAGTCTGAGGGAGTATGGCAACCAACAGCTCTTTGCATGCGTCGGAGAGCGCTGCGTTCAACCATTTCGAGCTCGTCGAGAAAGCGAGTCTATCGACGTGATCTCCTCGTAGACGTATTGGTGGCAAAGTAGGAGTCCGAGGTAAACCCTTCGGGAGCGTCTCTACGTCGTTGACGACCTTAATCAACCTCGCTGTCGAATTGTCGCAGAACGGGCCAAAGAGTGCGCGAGGAATGTTGTTCTGCGCCCGAAAGTGGAGGTTGTACGTCAAGGTGACACGGGAGACCGACGTGACGGGAAGAACCTGGCGCTCGATGGTGAATTGCTATGTACAGTCCACAATCCAATGATGGTCATCGAGGCGTGGTGAGATGAAGCTTGAAGAATCCATCAGTATAGTGCACTCATGGGGGTCATTTGCCCACCCGAGTCACGAGCCAAGGTTGACACATTCAGTCGTCCACACGCTTCTCCCGCACCTTACAGGTTGAAACCTGTCACAGTTATTCCAATCAGATTGTACCCAATGCTCGATCGGTAAACTCATTGTTCGCTACGCTATCTGGAATACACAAACGTCTCCACATTTTCCTGGAGCCACACCATATTCTCTTCATCCACATCACACGTACCCTCGACATACAACGAATTGATTGGGAAACCTGCGTCATTTCTCTGTTGCACCACCTCGCGAATGACTTGGAGGTGGTCACTGGAAGCATCAGAGATGGACAGTGTTTCGAGTCGTGGTAGCCTCAGGTTGACAGCCCCGTGGCCAGCCGCTGTGGGAGGAAGAAGAGGTAGGATGAGCGTGCAGCCTGAAAGATCATACCAAAATTCGTCCATCGATATCTTGAGCGATTTGATGTTTTCGAGTTCGTCGTAGAGTACCTCTATGACTTGAGTCCCACAGCAACGACAATTGATGTCGAGCGTCTGGAGACTACGAAGCAAGCTGCGCGGTGGTTCTGCGCTCGAGAGTGTAGCAGGGATGGTAGCTGGTGCAGTAATATACAAAAGGAATTCGGTATAGTCGTCCCAGAAAAAATCTATAGTCAGACTTCTGAGAGCAGGCATATAGAGAGCACGGAGTAATCCGTAGACGCAAGTTCGTGATTGGAACAAGAGGGACAGATGTGTGAGTTTAAGAAGTTGAGGGGCATTTGGTTCCGAGGCCACTATTTCTAGGTTCACCGTGTCCAGGTTAGGAGGATCTCCGCGTGGCTCTGACCCATACAGAACTAGACGTTCCAGTGCCGGAGCACCGCGCAAGATGGTGGTAAATTCATCCCAAGACGGGCACACATCTTCTGAGTGTCGCAGGAGCTCAAGGGTTGTAAGACGAGATGCGTAAGATATCCAATCTTGATTCCAGTCGATGAATACTCTCTCCAGGGAGACGCTTTCGAGACATGGGGCAGAACCACTGAAAAGGGTAAATCTCCTTGCTACGATAAGGGACCAAAAGGCGTCGTCGTGACCTTCCGGTTGATTGGTAGACAAGACCAATGATGTGAGTTGGAGAGCAGCAGTGACGGTTGAGTCAGAGACTACATTGAGAAAGGCATACATCTGTTGGTTTGAGGCCCTCATTTCAATAGAGCGCCAACGATGGATATGTGCAACGAGCAGAGAGAATAGTAATTTGAGGTCGGCCATGTAAGGGGTTGATTCAAACTCGGAATGGATGCCATCTTCCTGAGCAAAGTGGACACGTATGTCTATCGGAAGACATTTGCTGCGTTCCAGCAATACTGCAACATGCTGATACGGAGGTTGCGAAACCAGAGAGATGGTAATACTTGTCCACAGAGACGCTGTGGAAATTGCCGCATTGCGCCAGTGCTGACAGACACGGGAAACGACAATTTGGAAGGGGTACGAGCGGCGAGCATCACTGGAGGATTTGCTGATCTCCTGTATTTCATCGTTGGAGTGCGCATGTCCCGTTCCTTCTTCTACCTCTTTTTCTGTGTTGATTTCGTCACGTGTGGCACCATCGTCGTCGGCGTTTCCCAATTCAGACCGGTACGGATGGATGCAACTTGGAGCATGTATGGTCACGAGGTCCTGTGCGTCCCCGTGCAAGCCGTCTTCGGTACCGAACTGAAATATACGCGATAGGAGCTCAGTAGGGAGGTTGTTGATAGGACGGGAATCACCTTTCGGGGGAATGAAAGGGTCAACGTGTCGGAAATGCCCACGACGACTCGGATGCAGCATGATGACCAAATCTCGAGCTTAATATTATTTATGAGGGTGAATAGTATAGTGCGAATGATTTGCAGACCTGAGTCAGAGTACCGTTCAAGTTAATGAATGTGTTAAGTTTGTGAGGAGTGCGAGCACGAGTGCGACGACTTCGAGTCACGGACTTGATGAGGTGCTGAGAGTGCAAGAAGAATGAGGTGAGATTTCGATGAACTTTGAGGTGAGAGAGCAAGAAGAATAGGGCGAGATTGAGAGACCTCGATGATCAATCAAGGAAGCAGGTCACAGGCCAGCGCTTCGACGACTGAACGCGAATCTATGTAGAGTAGGAAAACCTCTTCGCAAACTCGGTCCGCCATTTTTTAGAAAGTCATGGGATTGGTTCAACAATAGCGGCGATCCAGGATTACAGTTGAAATCATGCGCAATGAGCAAGTTGACAATCATGATGACAGTGTGTCTGAGGTTCAGCTGAGCCCATGAACTTGAAGCGCCGTCCCGATATTGAAATACTGATCAATTGATAGTGCACGACTATCTGTGTAGTACTTAAGCTTAAGTGCTATGCTGGGTGTACAGTTTTCTGCCTCGACCTTCATGAGTTCATACATTCTCATTATTACTCACAGCTTAAGTCATTGTCGCATTGATTGATTTACCATGGAGCCCATCTCAAACGCGCACTAAATGTTCTCCAATACACAGTCCACCACCGCACACCGTCGATCCTCAACGACGACTCGTACCGCCTCCGCAATTGTCTCCTGCAACAACACCTGCGCGCTCTTCTCCGTCGCAAGGTCGACACTGATCTTCCGTCCCCATGCCCATCCATTCGACGCCGCCACCGCAATCTGGGAATGATCCGGACAATCTGGACCAAACCCAACTGTAAGCTGGTCTCCAACCGCGTCGGAACCATGTCCAGTTGGGTGTACCCCTAGCATGGACAACCTGGGCGATTTCCAACCGCCATTGTTGAGCACGATGGTTAGGAAAGGCTACGTCACGTCAACCGGCATCAGCGATGGACGCGACGCGCACAAGGTCGAGAGGTCAAGGGAGCATACTTACCGTTTGATACCGTCTTGCCATCCAGAACGCGCTCGCTGGGACACCGAATAGGAAGGTACCGTCGCCTACGATGGCTACGACGAGCTCGTATCCCGTGGCTGCCTTGCCTTTCTTTGCCACGCGTCCAGCTAGGTTAGATCCAACTCCCGCACCAAGCGCCCAACCGAGCGAAGAACCACCAGAACCAATGACTTCTCCAGCGATTTCGGGCTGCATGTGAGACCAAATGAGCGGATAGCTGGATATACTTTCATTCAGGATGAGCGTGCTTTCGCGAGCAATCCCCCTTGCTCTGATCACATTGCGAAGCGTGCTCACAATCTGCGGTGTCGTATACGGTGCGAGGGGACCCGGACCAGACGGTGCGATCGGGAAGGACTCTACAGCACGAAGCCGTGCCTTCCATTCGTGATGTAGTTTTTGAATCCGTTCCATTCGCTTGGACCATTCATTGGCGGCTTGGGCGCCAATGGCTTCCCGAAGTTGCGTGAGCGCGACGGCAGCGTCGGCGTGACAAACGAGGTCCGCTTCGTCATGGTGCATGCCGATACCTCGTTTAAGCGGGTCACCGCTATCGATGACGTAGACCTTCGCTGTCTCGCTCGGTCGCTCGTATGCACCGTCCTTGTCTTTGTTCATCGGGATCCAAGCCACCTCGGCGTCGATGACGAGTACCACATCGGCTGATTTGAGAAGTGGCGTTTGAGTCCCCGCCGCCAAGTAAGAGAATCCAATGAGGAAGGGATGGGATGTGGGCAAGTTGGTCGCTGAGGGACAGGTCAAGAAAACCGGGAGCGCAAGAATGCGTGACAGTGTGACAAGTGCGGGGAACGCCTGATGGTTTCGTCCAAGGTGAGATGTAATCAAAAGGGGTGATGTCGCACCCAAGAGGGCGTCCGCAATCTGTCGCACCGCTAGAGACAGACAAAGTCAGTACGAGATATCATTGGGAACGGGAGATACTGTACCTGAGGTCGGAAGCGCGGTTGGCTGGATAGACGGCCATTTGGTGAGCGTGATGGGCCTATCCAGTAATGACGAGTCAATTTCCTGCTCCATCGTTTCTCTCCGTCCCCAGAGGTAGACAGGACCTTTTGGCTCGCTCATTGCACTACAACAATCAGGTGAGGAAGGCTCATGTGCGTTACGGAGCACGGTACGTACATCTGAAGTGCCCGTCGGACATGGTGGGGTAAACTCGCCGGAGAGCCGATTTGAGCTGCATAACGCATGTACTGGCGCACAATCGTCGGTTGATCATGCACGTCTATAAACCCTCGTATCAGTGCACACGCGACATACACGAACAAAAATGACAAATACCTTGCATCCAATGAATCCATTCGTTGCGCGACCCCTGGAGCTCACCCTCGATCGTGAATGGTGATGCGCCAGCATAAATCAAAATAGGCACTCGACCCCTATCTGCATTATGAACAGCCCCCGCGAGCGCCTATGGGTACCAAACATAAAATAGAACATGGTCACACCACCATTATACCTCGAGATACAGAGATGATGCGGGGTATCCTTACCTGCGTTCCGACATCAACATGGACAATGACGGCAGCTGGCTTGCCAGTGACCTGTGCGTACCCTTGTGCAGCACTCAACGCAACCATCTCATTGGGAGATGTCACGATCGTGAGTGCGTGGGTCCCATTCGTCGCTCGCTGGCGCTCGAGCTCTTCCAGCATGGCCGGGTGGTCGGATCCCCAGTTGACAAAGACATGATCAATGCCCACCTGTACCAGAGTGTGCAGGAAGAGGGAGGAGGTAGTCAGTACCATGATAACGACCGTGAGAAAACTTGAAAGCGCACGGTCTGTTACGTTCCGGACATATATACATCCCAGCATGGTCAAGTCCGATCACGAGATTGTCTGCGGACCGTTGGCGGACCTCATGCTGACTCATGCACAGTATGTGAGCTTGCATCCATGTAATACGTACCGTAGGCTCGAGAAGATGGAGCCAGTGATCATTCTCGAGGAGCCACGGAATTTCTGTGCATTTCCTGGTGACTTCAGCTTCGGAACTGGGGTCTCGATGCTGGGTCGCAGGTCGTACGCTTCATGGATGAGGCCCCGTGCTGATTCCTTGAAGAATTTACGAGTTGTGGTAATGGTACTCACGATGCTTTCGACTGACTTGCTATCTGTTAGAACTGACTGCGGCGAGTGCCCTAAAACAGTTGTGAGTTAATCTATCGTGAATCCGAGCCTCACATTGACTTACCAAGTTCGGTAACTGCAGCTGGATTGAAGCTTGACACATTCCTCTCGATGGCCGAGGATCGACTGAGATAAGTCTGCGTCGTATCATCTCCCGTGCTTGTGTGAGCATAATCTGGATTTGCTCTGCCGATAGTTTGTTAGTGCTAGTCGTGCTAGGTGTAAAAATTGATTCAGCAGAGCGAGGTAGTTCGGCTCGAACTGGAGGTGGTAGGCAACGCATCAAGGAGGTCATTTATCACGGATGTTTCTGCGCCCGCCTACACAAGAGGAGGATTAGTAGCTTACGGGTAGAACCAACGCAGATTACTTACTCGGAATACGCCCGAGGTGACAACTTCACCACGGACTCGTTCGTTTTCACGCAAGGGTGCATACGCTGGCACAAACCGAATACCTGGTAGTACATATGGTGTAGCGCGTGCACGGCTATTCAATACAGCAGATGGTACTCGGCTGCTAAGTTGGCGGGTGCTGCTGGTACTATAGGGGTGGGGTTGCTCGTACTGTTGTACTTCAAGTGTAGTGGGTAGTTGGGGATAGCCTGAGTTAGAATGCGACGAAGACGCACGCTGGGGATCGACGTACGACAGAGACGTGTACTGGGGATCGGAGTACGATGGCAACGCACGCTGGGGATCGGAGTACGACGGAGACATGCGCTGGGGATCAGAGGACGACGAAGATGCGCGCTGAGGATCGGAGTATGACGAAGCCATATAGGGTTGGGAGAAATTGGAATACATACATTAACGGCGCATAGGGTTGGGAGTCTGATAAGGATTCCTGGGACTTGGTAGATGATAGATCTCCATATGAAGCCCGCGACTGGGGATGAGATGATTCTGTAGGATCGCTCATGATGATTTCGTCTTGGAGGATATGGTGCGACAAAGGATCTTCAAGAGAGTTCGGGCCGAGTGGTCGTTCGACCGCACAGTTCACCTGGCTAGTATCTGGCCGTAAGCATGGGTTGAGATCCCCACGGGGCCTCGCATTGTTCTGTCGACGATAAATAGGTGGTGAGTAGCTGATTCGGAGATTCAATGCACTCACGCGTGGGTTTGTGAAAGCGGTACGACGTTTGCGACGCTCGGCCATGAAGACGGTGCAGAGAAAGATATCGGGGAGTTACAGGGCTGCAGTCGTCTATATCTGACCTTTTGAGTACACGTGCACTGCAGAAGCACGTCTCACTCAAGATATAGGCTGTCCGGGGGGCTAAACGGAGGTCAAGATTGCATACGAAGTACAGATGTGTAGATCAAGTCGAGATGGGCAGGTGTGAGCAAAGCCAAATCATGTACAAGCTGTGCGACAAATGAGTCAGTGGAATCAACGGGGCACGGACATGATCACATACGTGAGTCAAGATCGATCAATCAGTAAAGTCCTCACTGACACTCATCCATCCTCATTCTCCACCGGCCGCACCTTGCCCACGTTCCAGATCTTCGGTAAAACTCGCCTCTTCCTCATCAGTATTTACTTTAGGCTCATCATCGAGGGAGTTGACGTTCAAACCGCGTTCTCTGGCATGCTCCACCATCACGGACAATTCAGTGACATCTCGATCCGCTTCTCGAGCTACGGCGGGAAGCTGACCACCGTAAAATAGTTCATCTTCCTTGAGATCAGGAAGACCTCGATCGGTGTACATGCTCAGCCACAATTTGTATTCTGAATCACTGAGAGAATGCGCGGATTCAAGATGGTGCTGGATTCGCTCTAGTGTGTGGACCCTGCGTTTCGTCCCTTCGAGGTCCCAAGTAGCCAGGAGAAGCTGATGACGACTCCTTTCTGCCAATGCATACTTCTCGAACACGACAGATCGAAGAATGTCATTAGGCAGGGCCTCGACTCCACGCATGAAAATCTCCATGGCCTGAGAGTGGTGGGTCAATAACACAAGAAAATTAACATATGGAATCTTACTTCAGATGGGCTCAGCGCACGGCCTGCAAAATCGCAACAAGAACCTCGACTTTGGGCCAATATTGCGTGAGGATGCCTGTGGGCAGGGTGAGGCGCAGGGCGCTTTGGATAAGGGGAAAGCAACAGGAAGTACTAGTAGAGTCTTCCGTTGGTGATTCAAGGTCCATAGGGTCGCTCCGGTTGTCAAAATACGTTAGAGAACTGGTGGGGCTGGCTGGCGACCTTTGGGCAATTGCGACCTGGATCCTAGTAAAGAGTGAGCAGTACTGTTGAATGGATTACGTTCAAACTTTCACTCGTGTCCACACTCACAGGTTCATCTGCCCCGAAGCACTTCCCTTGGCTTCAATTGTCGCCGTTTGGTTCTCAATAATGGCCTCACCCCGAACGAAAGCCAATTTCCACCCCCTCCAGCTTTTACCGAACGCTCCACACATGGCCGATTCCACTCGTATTCAGCATACATCTATGGTAAAACACAGAACACTCTCGAGCATCTAGCTGCAGAATCCTCCCAACATAACCAAGGAATCGCACAACTTGAAGCACGTCAAAAGAATATCTATTATCCCTTTTCAGATGGAGGCGAATGGGAGCTGGCCAAATTTTTGTGCGAATCGGGGCAGATCATCCGATCCTTAAAGCTAGGATGGGCGAGTGGCGACTTGACATTCCTTCTAGGAGCAATCCTAACTGAAAGTTTAAGAAAAAGGATAAACCGTCTTTCAAGTCTTTTGACGAGCTCTTCTCTTGGATGGACACATTACCTCAAGGCCCACGGTGGCGCTGCACGAAGATCGAGATGGACGAATATGTCACGGTTCACCCTGTATACCTTCTCTGGCGAGATGCGTTCGAAGTCACGCAGATGATTTTCGGTAACCCAATCTTCCATCAAGATATGTGTCTAGATCCCCATGAAGCATATACCGAACACAATGAACGTGAATATGGCGAATGGATGTCCTCTAAGGAGGCATTCATGATACAGGTAAACCAAACTCATCCTATTTCTCTATCCATGCTTATCATTTCGTTGGAACTGCCTTCCCATTGGGGCCACGATTATTCCTATTATACTCGCTTCTGACAAAGCTCCCCTTACAAGACAAACCGGAAACCTCGAGATGCACCCATTATTCCTAACGATAGGAAACATTCGAACGTACGCATGAAAGTAAGCGTGGTTTCGTTCCTCCAATTAAAACTCCACGTCCAATTCACAAACTTCCTGTCGAACTCCTCTCATGTATATTCGGTTTTGGGCTCGCACACGGCTTGCGTGACTGCGAGTACGATGATGATGAAAACGAATTCCACAGTCTCGAACAGAGGTGTATCAAGAGCGGAATGATGAAGCGCAAGAGAAGACGTGTGGCCGCCATGCAAGTGATAAAGCAACTCCGAGGATCACCGAATCCATCGCCAGCCCCCACCCGTCGTCTTCTACATCCGTCGCAAATAGTGCAGTGCAGCAATCTCTCTCTGGGTAGTCATCATTATCTCTCCTACTTCGCGCCCACCTGACGGATGTGTTTTGATTCAGCTGGAGCGTAGCAAAAATCCTCCCATAGATATCCAAATCAACTGGCAAGACCGTTTTGACGACTCGATTGGTGCATTGTTCGTCTTACTCATTGCGCATGCTTATCGCTCGATGCTGGAGTTCTGTTGAGGTGGAGATACACTCGTATGCGTGCATGTATGCATTCCTCGAAGCGGTCTCTGACCCGTGCATACCCATTGCTTCCCCACTCACATCACTCGCACTCGCCTGTGATGGCGACCCGGACAACTTCGGCATTGATGGCTCCATTTTTTTGAGGCGCTTCACCCTTTCTGGTCCCTCGCCTCATCGTCTACAAACCATTGCCCTAACAGGAGTACATGTTGATTGGAACCAAGCGTGAATCTCTTCTACGTCCAACCTCGCGACCGTTTCCCCATCCTGGGCCGAATTTTCCGCCATCTTGTGCGGTGCTCCACGTTTGAAAGTCCTTATTTTTCACAATTTGAATTCACATTGTGGACTCGATAACGAGGCCGACCCGAACGCTGCAAGGATGACCAGTGACAGTCCAGCTTCTCGAACTCAGATATTTGGTTCTCTCGTCTGCGCCACCTGCCTTTATGGTCCAATTACTTCGCAGGTTGTACTTACCCACCCTTAAAAAGCTGGCAATAGATTTCTGCTACACTTGTGCGGCCCATCAACGAGCAGTCGTGCAGCTTTCTCGTTGACATTGAACATCTCCACATGGTAGATTCCATTTGTTTCAGCAATGACATTGAGATGCTTTACCGTAAGGTCGGCAATCTCGGATCACTCCAATTTTCCTTCTTTTCTACCCCCGCATTCCTTGATTATCTTTTCACATCTACTGGTCAACCTGGCGAGGTTAAGTTACCGCTGCTCGAAACCCTCACCATCGCCACTGTCTCATTTCGCTGGGACATCCAGACAATCTGTGCGCCTGCGCGACAGGGAAAAGATGTGGGTGTCCCTCTCAAATATTTGGTCATGAGAAGAACTGGCGATGCCATCGCCGACAAGGATCTGAGTGGCTGAAAAACGATCTGGAGACATTTTTATTGGGGTACGAAAATACGCCGAACGGATGGTTGGTATAAATGGGTCACAGGTTAATCAGATGGATCTACCAAACCAATTGGTTACTCTATCTTTGAAAACGAATCTTTCAGGGAGGGAATAGTATATTGGGGTTTGAAAGTCGATACAAGCATTCTAGAGTCTAGAGTACTTATTCGTAAGACCCCTGACAGCGGATATAGTAACCCATATCCCAGGATCATTAGCAGTCCCGTCATCCGCGTCGATCATCATCTCTTCAACGTCGGCTCACTTGAAGAAAAGGGACACAGTGCCATCTTGATGGAATGGCACTCATCACAATATCCGGGTATCCGTGCGCAGGCAAGTCCCATCGCGCGACACAGATCAAAGACCACCTCGAAGAGCGTCTCGCGGACCCCTTCTATACTGGTCCATCGCTTACTGTGACCGTCCTTTCCGACGACACGCTCAACATTCCTCGATCAGCGTACGACGGTGAGCCATTCACTGTTTGCATATGAGGTGGCCAACAAACCGATGATAATGACGATGCCGATGCCATGACACGACATGACACACCTCCTCAACTCTCCTCGAATACATGAAGACAGCCCATCGGAGAAGCCAGCACGCGGAGCGCTATTCACTGCTCTCCAGCGACATTTAGGCAGCGACCGTGTCGTCATCGTCGACTCGCTCAATTACATCAAGGGGTTCCGATATCAGATGTACTGTGCTGCCAGGGAAGCCAAGGTCCGCGTGTGTACGGTGCGTGGCTGGACACCATCCGCTATTCCCTATTTCTCGCTCCGCTCTTCCTCGCTCCGTGGTTCGAAGCACGTCGGTCTTCTGACTGACAGAGAAGTTAGGTCTATGTAATCGCGCCACCTGAGCAATGTCGCGAATGGAACAAGCTGCGGGAAGATGGACAGTCGTATACTCCTGAAACGTGAGCTTTTTGAGCACTTGGCCGTTGATCGAGTGCTTGAACCCCTTGTTTTTTTTCCCGTTAGCTTGGATAACCTCATCCAGCGATACGAAGAGCCATCCTCGATGGTTCGGTGGGACTCACCGCTCTTTACCGTACCCTGGACAGACCCCGACGTGCCCGCCGACGATATCTGGCGCGCAGTCACACAAGGCCTCGTCAAGCCTCCAAACACAGGGACACAAGCGGTACGTGTCGCACTTCCCATCCCGAACCCTAACGTTATCGTTCTTCCATTTGCTCATTCTCAGATGTTGCTCGCGTGCAGGTCGTCAAAGCACCGACAGACGCGCTCCATACGCTTGAAAGCACCGCCACCGCGCTCGTCGCCGCCATCGTCTCCGCCCAATCGGCCTCCTCTCTACCCGGAGGCACCCTCTTGCTCGACGTCCCCACATCCACGCCGTCGAACCCGCTCACACCTCGCATCACCCTCCCACCGCGCTACCTCACCCTGTCCGAACTCCAACGTCTCAAACGCCAATTCGTCACGATTCATAAACGTGCTATTACGCTTGGGACTACAGAAAAAGGCAAGGTGGATTGGAGCGAGGAGAGCGTGGCACACAAGTTTGTGACGTATCTCGAGGAGAACGTTGGTTTGAAGCTTTGATTTTTTTTTCAGAAATATTTTTTTAATGTGTATGTGTGTGTCTATCATATTGTATTGAACTAGTGAACCTGCATTGGTTTGGCCCGCATGGACCCTAGTAACGTACCGTAGCTGTTTGCTCACCGACGCATCGGGGCAAAGTAGTTGCAATACTCGTACTGTTCGTTGCTCCATGGTAAGCTCCAAATAGAGATCAACCCGCGCCGAGGCTCGTGTCTGCTTACAGTACATAGTACACACAGCACAACCCTCGAGCTTTGGACTGATTAAGCTCTGATTTAGAGGCTTCCTGACGCCATCCCTTGATGTACATTTGGGACTCAGGTTGATCGACACTGCGACTCGACCACGACCACGCCCGTCCCTTCATCATACACGGCATGTTACCATTGAATTGTTCAACATGTTTCAATACTTGACGACTGCCAAAAGTATTTTCCCAGCGACAGGTTCAAACCGATATTCATTAATTATATGTATCACACTCTCCGCCGCACAGGAGGCGAAGTTCTAAATGTGTACGTTGACAACATGAATGGGGGGCGCTGACACAGTGACACGTATTGATTACTTGAAGCCCCGTTCGACCCGGGGGATCGTGAGACGTGTTTCAGGATTTCCACGTAGCCGTTCGGGTCGAGGTCGAACGATAAAGGTGATCAAAAGAAAAAATATTGAAGCCATTTTATCGGACGAGCGATATCACAGTGCATGCTGACGTTGGAACATTGGAGCACGAGCTGGATTAAACACATACGGACCCGATCGCGTCTCTACTAGGAAAAAACGAAAGATCGGGAACAAACGACTTGCAGTTTTAATTTAACCTTGCATGTTCTTCATGATGGCGGTGGCGGGGTGACACTGTGACGACCATTCACACGGACAGCCATCGTACACAAGCACTGACATCCGCAAGGGTAACCGAGGAGGGAGGAGGGTATACCAGTCTCCGTTTGGAAGGACCTTTAGTAAATTGTGCTGTAAGACACTTTTTGGGATCGCGTAGACCCTCATCAGCCAATGAGACGG
>JBBPQU010000370.1:0-23127 GCA_038092655.1 Boletus sensibilis | reverse complement strand
TGGAGATCCATTGGATGTGAAGATGTTCGAATTTACAAAGTGGACGCTTGAGGAAGGACTTATTGCTGGGACTGGAATTATCAAGGAACGTGGCGGGGCTGAAAGACCAGCAGCGCTGGTACAGACGGTTGTGCGTCCGCCTGGCAGTGTACAATTCCGACTGGAAGATGCGCTCAAAACCAACGGAAGAGTGCGTCTTTTGATGTGGCTCCTGGCACTATTCTGACTATTACTGTCATTAGCACGCACATTTCCTGGAGTTGGGTGTCATTAGGACATTTGAATTTGTATCGGCCCTACGACGGATGAGTGTTGTTGTGAAAAGACTCAAAAGCAACAGCATGGAGATTTATGTCAAGGGCGCACCTGAAGTCATGGTCGATATTTGCGAGAAGGACTCGTGTTCGTCTGATCCTTTAGTCGAAGTTTCTGGTTTTCTGACGTTTGAACATGTCAGTTCCGCACGACTATGACGATCTGTTGTCGTACTACACCCGGCGTGGATATCGCGTCATCGCCATTGCGGGTAAGAGCATAGAGGGTTTGTCGTGGCTCAAAGCTCAGAAAATGAAACGGTTGGTCATCGTTCTCTATTACACGACAATTAGTGCTCACAGTTATTATCAGCGAACAAGCCGAGTCTAACCTGCGTTTTCTCGGGTTGATCATCTTTGAAAACAAGTTGAAACCGGGCACCACGCCTGTCATCCAGACTCTTAGAACTGCGCATCTAGCATGTCGGATGATTACCGGTGATAATCCTCTCACCGCTGTCAGTGTGGCAAGAGAGTGTAGTCTGATTAATCCAGCTGCCCACGTCTTTGCACCGGTATTCATTCAAGGTATGTTAGACACTCAAGTTACTTTCCGTCTTGACATATTATGTAGGGAATGTTACCATCCCATTCTCGAAGTTGGAATGGTCATGCATGGACGATCCTCCGTGGAAGCTGGACGATTACAGCCTTCGGCCACTGGCGCCGCCAAACCATAGCGTAGCGGAGGACGAGATTGCTTACCAAGACTATACACTCGTTGTGACAGGTGATGTTTTCAGGTGGATGATCAACTATGCACCACTCGAGACACTTCAACGTGTATGTTGAACTACATTCCCTCTACTTCGGGTCCTCGCTGACTGTTAATAGATGCTCGTGCACACGCAAGTCTTTGCTCGAATGTCACCGGACGAGAAGAACGAAGTAGTGGAGCGTCTGCAGGCGCTCGGCTACAGTGTTCTGATGTGTGGCGATGGTGCAAACGATTGCGCAGCACTCAAGGCTGCCGACGTCGGAATCTCGCTGTCCGAAGCAGAAGCGTCTGTTGCAGCACCTTTCACGAGTAATAACCCGGATATCAGTTGTGTTATCGAAGTCATCAAGGAGGGCAGAGCTGCTCTAGTTACCAGTTTCTCATGTTTCAAGTATATGTGAGTGTTCCCCTGAAAGTCCCAGGATGCATCTGACCTATTACAGGGCATTATATTCACTTATCCAGTTCACTACCATAACGTTGCTGTACTCGTTCGCGTCGTCGCTCGGAGACTTCGAGGTCAGCGATACCTCCATCAAAATGAATGGATGATAAACTTGAAACAGTTCCTCTATATTGATCTATTCATCATCATCCCTGTCGCGGTCTCTAGTAAGCCCCCGCGGTGCGAGCTTCCGTCTAGATACTGATTTATCGTTTTCAGTGGGTCGGACGCTTCCGTTCCCGAAAATCTATCCTAAGCGACCGACCGCTAGTCTTGTATCGAAGAAAGTCCTCGCTAGTTTATTTGGACAGATCCTTATTACAAGTGCAGTGCAATTGTTCACATTTATCTGGGTCCGACGTCAAGAATGGTGAGTTGGGACAGGGATGGGCTATGTTGCCGAGCTGACTACGAATTTCAGGTATACACCACCACCGATGGATAACCCCAATCGCGAGGATCAACATCTGAACGCGACCAATTATGAAAACACCGTGTTGTTCTTGGTGTCTTGTTTCCAGTATGTGTTGGTAGCTGCGGTATTTAGCATAGGTCCTCCGTACCGGAAGTCGATGTGGACGAATGGTGAGCAGACTCGATATTTGTAGTGATTGGGCATTTATAAAAACGAAATGACTGGGCAGGATGGTTGATGGTATCCATCATCGCCTTGTCACTGTTCAACCTCTTCGTCCTATTTCGCCCTCCGAAGGCGTTAGAGCTGATCCTTGAGTTGATGCCGATCCCTTTCTCGGCACGGGCATCGCTTGCAGCGTTTGTACTGGTGAACATTGTTGTGTCACTTGCCTTTGAGGAGTGGGCGACACAGCTGATTGCAAAACTGATCGGAGCGTTGATGAAGTTGCATCGGGAGAGGAAGCGATATCTGGAAGGAAAGGCGTACAAGGTAGTCGCTGGCGGGATGGGGTAATTTTATGTCTATGTATACGCTTGGAGAATCTAGCAATGACTCTGTTGAGCACAGTTATTAATGATTGATTAGGGGGCTGTTACGTCGCTATGCCGATAACCATTGGATATATATTCGCATTGTCCTCGACTCGCGTCGTCCAGGAGGCACTTTTTCCCTCCCACCATCAAGAGCTGGCTCTTCATTCTTTGTAACATTGCAATGTACTCTCGCATCGTCGCCGTTCTCTGTCTCTTCTTCGTCTCCTTGGGTCTCGTGTCCGCTCGCCCTTCACCTGATGTCGTCCTTCGTCAAGTTGCCTCGGTCACTGTACCCACCGCCCTTGCTTCGCCCACTTCCGTTACAACCACCAACACCATCCAAACGTGAGTCTGTACACCGCACACCATGGCACGGCTGACGTTGGTATCTCGCAGTGCCAATGGCACCATGACCGAGACCTGTGTCTTCACCTTCACCCCAGTCGGTCAAC
The DNA here is from genome assembly GCA_038092655.1 of Boletus sensibilis. Lineage (NCBI taxonomy): Eukaryota > Fungi > Basidiomycota > Agaricomycetes > Boletales > Boletaceae > Boletus > Boletus sensibilis. The sequence goes on along the minus strand of JBBPQU010000370.1, from coordinate 20,247 downwards.
AAATCCAAGAGGTTCGGAATTGTACCATGTCCATGGGAGGATCTCAAGCGTCCACCACGCTCGTCGCTGTACGTATTCCTCAGACCAAACAGCGTCCTGGCGTCCATGTGTCGAACGCGTTCACACACGTTTTCAGGCATCGTCCACCGCTTCTCCGACCGCTGCTGCAGCCTTTGTCATGCCAGGCACGTCCATCCAGGTGCTTCCCGTCGGTCTTGGCGTGTTTGGAGGGATCACTGCTGTCGCTATCTTTGCCGTCGCGTTCGTGACGTGGGAGCGTGTTCAGTATCGCAAGGTATGTCAATGGACGCAAGTTTGAACGTCGAGTCATTCTTCAATCATTCGATCGTATAGATCTTCCGCCAGCGAAGAATGGTTGAGAATAACTTGATTCAATACGGCGGAGTGACAAAAGGGTGAGTCGATCGTCCTCTACTCGATCGGTTGCCCAGACTCAAGTGGCATTGGATGTCCAGAGATTTCATCAACTAGTTGGGACAGTTTGTTATACGTTCGTTCTTTGGCGATTAAGTCGTGCTTTATATGACAAGGACTTGCACACGCTGGAACATGTGCATCAGTTTATTCATGTACTCGTGTGTGAAGTTGCTCGCTCGTGGCATATAATGAAATTGCGCGTGATCAGTGAAAAGGGACGCCAGTTCTGAAACCATATTAGTCGCCACTGTCCCCTGCCATGTCCGATGCGACTGAGTCTCGCGCAGGTCTGGTTGTAGTCGACAACTTTACCGTCACTTTTCTTGTGGACAATTGCATTGAATGGTGAGGCAATGTCTACCCATCGGACAAGTATCAAAGTTCACGAGGATCATCGTAATTTACAGGATGACCAAACTCCCCCCAGGCTTCACCCATGAGCTGCGCCAACATCTCTTCGATCAGAATCCTGCAAAAGACCCGCGAACGGGTGTCCCCATTCTCGATTTCGAGAACTTTTGCTGTGGTAATACGATTCTCGCAATGTACGCGCTGTGATTAGAGATTGGATCATGACTACGGATCTCTTTCAGGGGCTCACGGGTTCTCCGCCTTGATCGTACGTTGCACGACTCGTTGCCCACAGACGCATTCTTGAATCTGGTCGACAGGAAACGCAAGTCAACGGCCAGAACAAACACTTCGTCCTCTTCGATACCGGACCCGACTCCAAGTCCATCGTCCGTAACGCCACCGCGATGCAAGCACGGGTGGACGACGTAGAAACGGTGATCCTGTCGCATTGGCATAGCGACCACTCGGGTGGGATGCTCTCATTCCTTGGTATGCGCAGCCCCAGTGCACGTGAATGTATCGTGGACTTGCATCCCGATCGTCCGGAAGCCCGCGGGATCGCTGTGCCGCCCACATATGAGACCATCATTGGTCGTTTACCGGATGATCCGACGTTTGAACAGATCGAGAACGCTGGAGGGACCGTGAGGACGTCCAAGGACGGACATACAGTCGCAGGGGGGACGATCTATGTCAGCGGCGAAATCCCGAGAGTGACGCCGTACGAGGGCGGATTGCTCGGCGGCGTGCGGTTCCTAAAGGAGGGTGGATGGACATCTGAACCGGTCTGTCTTCGTCTTCCTAGCGAGATCACCCGTGTGATGTTGACGTTTATCGACGACCGGTAGCATCTCATGGATGAGCGCTATGCTGCCATCGACGTTGCTGGGAAGGGTTTGGTCATATTCAGCGCGTCCGTGCATTCCTTGTTCTCATCTCCAAGCGACGGCTCGGATTAACTCGCGGCCGTTCGGTGACCTAGGTGTTCGCACGCGGGCATCGTGAATGTGGTCAAGGACGCAGTGCAAAAGCTCGTCAGACCTGTCTATATGGTGAGCCGTGTCTTTCTCTTCATTGCCTCGCTCAGACAACAACCCAGGTGATCGGCGGACTTCATCTCGCAGGTCCTGAGCTCGTCCCTCGTATCCCCGATACAGTCAACTTTTTGGCGAACGAGCTGCGGCCTGCACCAGCTTATGTATTGCCAATGCATTGCTCTGGGTTCCAATCCAAGATAGCTTTGGAACGCGCGCTCGGAGAAGGTTGTGTCCCGGCGGGCGTTGGTATGAAGGTAGAAATTCGTGGGGATCGTGAGGCAGATGCAAGACTACTCCCTGCTGTGTTTTCATAGACTGACATGGATTACTTTGGCTAGCATATGATAAACATATGCTCGAGCACTCAAGTAGCAGTGGCGAAATGGTGACTGTAATAATAATGCAGCCATGTATGTAGTCAGATATGACATGAGCAAATGCCATGCCGATATACACTGACTTTTTCCTTCACAAGGAATCCTAACCACCGTCCTCTTCCAAGGCATCAACCTTGTGTCGACATCGGCACAACCTGTCCACTGAGTGTATCCTGAGTAAAACTCTCATCCACACCCCGGAGGAGACGAAGGAACTTGTCCATAGTGTTTGCTTTGGGAGGCGAGGTATCGTTGATCATGTCGACGACACGAGAGTCTTCGTATCGCGAACCGTTTTTACCGTAAAAGGCGACGAGGACCAACGTCTCCTGACATTCTTCGCCCCACCTGGTGTCCAGCTTTAACACACGCCAGATGTGTTGCTGTAGTACATCATCAGCCAAAGCTCGGAGAAAAAAAGTGTTGTCATCCGCTTCGTCAACGACCCACCTTTTCGACGTAGGAACTCGGCGCACCATCCCAATGCGCCGGCGTCTTTCGCCCGATCAGCTCCCTGACTCTATCCTCCACAAAGGTGTATTGCTTCAGTACCTCGGAGACACGCTGAGGTTTTGCCTTTGATTGCATGTATTCTATCCATCCTGGATGGTTCTCGATATGTGATCGAATATAGTTGGCGATCGCCTCGTCCTTTTCTTCTTGCGTATCTGCAAGTCGACCAGGTATGGGTGGTGTCAGAGGGCGATGACTCGGGCTGGCGTATTGGTCGTGTCGTGATGATCTATGTCGAGCATTCGGCGATGTGGTGCGTTGCGAGTGGCCGTATGATCCACTCTCTGAGACGGGCGACACCCTTCTCCTCGGTGCCCAGGCGTAGTTGCTTTTCGATAATCGTTCCATTTGATCCTCACGCGTCACCAGCGAGTACATTGGTCGGGAGTACGTTGTAGCGGGCGAGGACATGACCTCCCGCTCGGAACCAGAATTGTGGACAGGTCGCGAGTCCGAGGGCGGAACAGGAGGGCGTGGTAGGTGACCTTGCGGCACGGGCTGATGCGAGACGTTAGATGCGTTCCAAGCGTCTCTCCAAATCCATTAGCGCTACGGTACTTACAGCTTCCACGAAGACACTCAACGTTCTCTCCTTTGAAACACCAAGGTGCGCCGACTGAACCTGAAGTTGGTCGAACTGATCGACACGCATGAAAAATTGCCGGAATCTTCCCCTCATGGTGTACACTTTGGCCGGGCCTGACCAGAGGAATTAGTCATGGTGGTCAAACGGCATGGATAGAATGTCAACCATCTATGCGGGATGGTCCACCTTGAAGGGCGTTGCAAATTTCGACTGCATCTGCCCAGAAGCCATCTTCTGGATCGTCGGCGACCCTCAATGGAACTCTGACCTCTGCCAGCTGTGAATCGGGTACACCACTTCTCACGTCTTCGATGAGTAATGTTACCATTCGCATTGGCCTCGGAACATTCTGAGCAGGGCCCTGGGTAACGGACGTAGCTGAAACGAGTGAGTCAAAGTCAGGTTGAACTTAATGGTACTTACATGCATTTGTGCGCCCGACAGGTGTGCCACCCGACGCAACACAAGGTGGTGCGGAATAAGTTCTTTGAAGATCGGGAGCTTGTCCAGGTCTTTCCACAGACGGTCCTCCAGGGTTGTCAGTAAGGGGATATTGAGGGGTGGTGGGGGTGCTGATGGGGGCAGGTTGTCCAGGAGGTGGTCGAGCACTTAGCTGACTGAATGAATTATTAACTGATGCAGGAACCTTTCTCTTTGATGATTTTCTGGTTCGTTTGGCGGCTAGCGGTGAAGGAACTGATGCCACACTGATTGTTGCACCATTGGTGTTGCTCGGACCTGCAGTGGCATTGCCGTTGGCGTAACCAGATGCGTAACTTGCAGTGGGTATCATGAAATGCGAAAGTGCAGAGGAACGAGTGGCCCCACTCGACGGACTAGTATCAGCTGAATTTCCAGCCGAGGTTGGAGCGAGGCTCGCAGAGCCAGAGGTAGGCGATGGTAATAGGTTGGAGCCACTGAGCTTGAACTTGCCGGTTTGGTCGGAGTATTGTTGGCCTTTCTTCCTCCTAGGTGCCCTCGGCTTCGAGGATTTCGGTTTTGGAGGTGAAAGAGGTGCCTGACCGGGAAGAAAATAGGGAACTACAGGCTGTGGGGCGACTGTGGCTTGATATGTGCTGACGTTGGCAATGATAGACGGAGTCCACGAGAAACCAACAGCCTGGCGTATCAGCGGCGCATTCTCAGGTGTCGGAGTTTCGGCGTCCTCATTGTGTGCAACAGGGACGACAAGGTCGCCATCGTCTGAAGCAGGTGTCAATGAACGCTTTTGTCGTTTCTGTAAGAAAGCGATACACAAACAGATGTTCAGGGACTCGAGAGCAATCATGGAGCACAAAGGGTAAGACTCACCGCGACGGGAGAAGACTCTCTACTGCTCCTGGTCTCGACAAAGCATACGGGAGTGATTAGACGGTTGATTTGGGACAGCTGAAACACTTACGAGGATGCGTGACATCTTCCTACTTCGAAGCCGGCGTCGTGATCGCAGTCCGCGTCCATTGCAGCTGCAGTGCAATGCGGTCAGTATACGAGCTGGGACGGTCCAAGATGGAAGTAAGAGTTGAACACGGAGCTATTTATTGCGGTGAAGTTGAAGAGCTCTGTCAGCAGAATGGCGAGGTTACATTACAACGTCGGTTTGCTTCACGTCTCTTGACTACTTAGTATACAGCAAACATCTTGTCGGAAGCTCGTTTATGACAAGCTGGTATACAAGGTAGCATTCTAACGTACTACATACGGTAAACTAAAGTTAACACACCGCCGTGTTCCGGAAAGAAAGCCCGTAATCATACAACATGTTTCAATGTGCAAGCCTGCAAGGCGCCTTCGAACCTCTCAAATCTTTGCTCTACAACACGGCCGTCAAGTCGAGCCGTAGACCCGCTCAGCATTTTCTATAAAAATCTTGTCCATCTCATCCTGGGACACTGCCAACTCGCGGAATGACTCCAAGACGAGCTTATACCAGTTCTCCGCCAGCGCAGGCGAACCACTGGCGAACGCAGGTGAAGATCCAAAAATGATTCTCTCAAAGCCGAAGGCTTCCAGGACCGGGGCAACTAAGCGATTGTGAGCCAACCATCCTATCTGGCGGTCATGTTGACTCACTGAAAAGCTTGACAATATTTTTCAAATCCTTCTCCTGGTTTTCTTCCAATCTTGCCGTCGACTCGGTCGAGGCCCACGTCGGGGGGAGAAGTTTCACGTATACGTTTTCGAAGAGAGAAATCGACGATACCCGCTGTCGGTAGGCAGTATATGTCGGATCATTCATCATCGCAACAACCGGCGTGATCGAGTCAAGTGGAGGGGGTAATACGTTGGCTGCACACGGCAAGTCAGTAAAACGGCGAGACACGATGGGTACCACCTACTCAACACGATTGGTGTACGCTTCGTGTCGGGGTCTGATTTAATAGCTTTGGTGAGCAGGTTGACAAAATTGTCATAAAATGATGCGTCAGCAGCTATGATACTGCCTTTGATGTCGAGATCGACGACTCGGCCGTGTTCTAGGGCCGAACGCAGATTCTTGACTGTGGTCTCTACTTGAGCTTGGTCCCCGCTATCCTCTTCGCCCTCTGCCGCCACAGGGGTCGCACCATCGTATATCGTTGTGAGCGCAGAAGGAAGAGGATCCGTTGCAGATAGGTATTTAGGAAGTTCGGTGCTCTCGAGAGCAAAGGGGATCAGCACGGAAAGGACACGCGCATCGACCACGTCGGATTGTAATCTGTAGCGAGATAAGACCAATCAGCCGGCTTTTACGCAGATGAAAGCCTCACGATTGCAGGGAGCTGACGATCGCCCCGGCAGAGTGCCCCCTGGAGGACAACACGACGGCTCGTTTATGAGCCGGCATGAGATGGCCGATGTCTGCCTCGTAGCCGCCCGCTGCATTGAGGGAAATTTGTAGATGCGAGTCGACGACTCCGCTTGGAACGATGAGACTCGGTGTTGGTGGAAGGGGGAAAGTGTCGGACGTGCCGGTGTTGGGAGGGCTAAAGGCAGACAACGGGAGACGAGGGATCTCTTTGCCCCTACGACGAGGGCCAGTAAGCGGGGGCGGGAGCGAGCCAGGTGTCATGATGGTCAGGATCAAAGTACAGTTCGACTCTCACGCCTCTACCAAAAAACTACCGAATGTCCATATATCATGTATTACCGCCCAGTGGTCGTCGAAGCCACGGTTGTTGTGAAGGAGTCGAACGCCGCATCCAGTCTGACCATCTCTGCGCCTGTTTTCTCGTCTTCGAGGTACCGGTTAGCTAGAGTCCAAACTCGTTTCGTTCTCGACATACCACTTGGTCCCGTTCGTCGATTTCTGCAGCAAAAAAGTCGTCAAAGGCCTGTAGGGCATGTTCACGTTCCTCTCTCCGACCTTGTTCCCATCCATCATCAAATCCTTCCTGTCTCCCAGTCTTCCGCCCTTGCTTGAGTCCGATCTCCTGACCCTCTGTAAAGCCGTGTCCCCGCCCTTGCTCATACCCTTCGTCACGGCCGCTCTCATAACCCTCTGCATGACCAGTGTCCCAACCTTCAATTCGACCCGTCTTGAACCACTTGTGCATCCCGTATTTCAGCCCTTCCTCTCTCCCAACATGCCTTGCCTGAGTGTTCCTGAGCTCCATCTGGAACTTTCTTGCGGTGTCGCGTGCGCGTGAGGCACTTTCGTCGGCTTCGTTTCTCTGCTTCTCGAGGAGCGCAACGTCAGCCTGCAGTCGCTTCACGTCCCGCTCGAGGCTCTCGATCTGCAGCTGGTGGCGTTTAATCTCCTCTTTTGCGCGCGCTGCTTCGAGCTCCACGACGTATTTGCTGGACTCGGCTTTTGTGACACGAGCGGACAATTCATGTACCCTGGACTCTGCATGTTCAGCCCTGGACACAGCATGATTCGCTCGACGGATCTCCCGATCCAGTCTATCACCTGTTGATCGAAGCAGCGACTTGAGTTTGTGAGCTTGCTTCTCTTCCTCGGCTAGTACGAGGCCCAGGATGGAGGAAGTCCGTGGCTCTCGACTGCGGGTGCTCGAAGAAGAGTGCCGTTGACTTCGTGAGCGACCGCTCTCTGGGCCGTCGATGGCATTGATGAGTGCAGGGTCCTTGAGATATCCAGTTAATGGTGAAGGGGCGGACGTTGCCTCCCGTATCTGCGCGATGATGTCAGTGCGGTCGCGGAAGTCGTTCTTTCTGGCTGGCTCAGGGTGCTGGTCGTCATTGGAGAAGTCGGAAGTGAGGTGTTCATAAAATCGGGAGGTGCTCATAAGCTGGAGTGGTGAACACGATGCTATAAGGTAGATTGTGGGCTGAGGGAGAATGAAATGGCTGGGGCGTTGCTTTTACTCGGGGGAAGTGCTGTGAGGCACTGCTATGTGAACCGCCCCACACCCGACTGCGACTCGTGGACGGCGCGTGTCGCGAACGAAATTGGTGGTCTCGCACGCAAGTTGAGACGGCCATTACCTGTCAATCCACGCCTGGAACTCGACCTGGTACATATTACACTTCAAGGCTTGAGTTGACTCGAGGACAATTCAGTGGTATCCGAAATAGGAAATAGATTCCCATACATATCTACAGTCGAATCCATCCAACCATCGTGCACCTTTCTCTCCTCCAGTCATGTCCATGAAAGCCGTATGTCTCCTCCTCTTTTCTTTCCTTCTTCCCTAAACTTGATACCGTCCCTAGGTTGTTAAATGTGGGTATGCTCTACAACCCCCGCTCGTACCACTGATTTCCATCCCAACCCGCGGATAGCCGTCATCTCCGGTGACACCCTCGTCTTGCGTGGCCCTCCCGGTCCACAGGGCCAACCTCCAAAAGAAAGGTAATGAATGTCCCCTCTGCACACGACGTGTCCCACCGAGCGTGACATGTTGCATGTGCCAGAATCCTCCATCTTGCAGATATCACTGCGCCAAGAATGGGTAATACTACGAGGGAAGACGAGGCAAGCCCGCCGGTATACATTTACGTATTTCTTGTGCTGAATCCTTGCGCTCTAGCCATGGGCTTTCGAGTCTCGTGACTTCTTACGCGCCATGGCGGTCGGCAAGCCCATCTCTTTTACTTCGGCACACAGCTTACCACCCAATGACGATATCACGCGTGATCTCGGCACTGCTGAAATCGGTGGCCTCGATGTGACTTCGGAGCTTCTGAAGAATGGATGGGCCAAAGTCAAGGATTTAAAGCGCGAGCCTACCGATGATGACACACGGAAGCGTGACCTCGAGGCCGAAGCCAAGGCAGCAGGATTGGGCCTTTGGAATCCCCATGGTCCTCAGGTGTGCCCCGGGTGCCCGGGCCTCCTCGTTTTCACTAACACGTGCCTAGGCTCGTGTAGTGAATCATACGATGCCCCAAGACTCTCAGGCATTCGTTTCGGAGTGGAAGGGGAAATCAATCGATGGCATGTTTTCGCAACGTGGTAGTTTGATCATACACTAATCGTCGTCGACGTAGCCCTGGTGGAGCAAGTTCGAGATGGATCAACTCTTCGTGTGCGACTCTTCATGCCCGATGGAGATCATCAATTAATAAACATCGCACTTGCTGGCGTTCGTTGTGCGAGAACATCGTCGAAGCCCGATGAATCATCAGAACCATGGGCGGAAGAGGTTCGTTCCCCCGTTGTTGTATCCCGAGCGCAAAAGCTAAGTCAGTTCAGGCCAAGTTTTTCACCGAATCGCGACTGCTTCAACGTGCTGTTCGTGTTGTGATCTTGTCGCTGCCAAGTTCCCCAGCTACCCCCTTCCAAACGGGTACAAGCGTACCACCTCCACCTGCCTCAATCTTTATTGGTTCAGGCGAGTTATTCTTACCCTCGAGGTTCTATCAGAGCTCTTAATGAACATTGCGTAGTCTTCCACCCTGCGGGGAATGTCGCGGAACACTTGGTCGCCGCTGGCCTAGCCCGCATCGTCGACTGGCACGCAGGCATGCTCGCGAGCGGGGGTGGCATGGAACGCCTTCGGGCAGCCGAAAAAGTTGCTAAGGAGAAACGAGCATGTCTCTATGCCAGTGCTCCCACTCCATCTGTTGCCGTTTCAACAAAGGCTAGTGGCAGTCCTGACGGGAATTCGTCATCGTTCGAAGGGGTTGTTATTCGTGTATGGAGCGGCGACCAAATATCAGTGGCTGAGAAAGAGAGCGGAAAGGAACGCCGGTTGTATTTGAGTTCCACTAGGGGACCAAAGTAAGATCTCATCATTCCTGCGGACCCAGAACGTTTGACCAAGGTATTTCAGACTTTCAGATCCTAAACAAGCATTCTATGCTCAAGAGACCCGAGAATTCTTGCGAAAGAGGTTGATCGGTAAAAATGTCAGGGTAACTGTTGACTTCATCCGTCCCCGCGAGGGCGAATTCGAAGAGCGAGAGTGCGCCACCGTCCGATATGGCGGACAGAACTCGTATGGCAATTTTAACGACGAGAGGACTGTATGCTCACTCCTGGTCATGCCATTTACTCCTCAGGAATATCGCTGAACAACTGATTGAGAAGGGTCTCGCAAGCGTTGTTCGCCATCGCCGGGATGATGAAGACAGATCGCCAGACTATGACAAACTCATGGCAGCTGAACAAGCGTACGTAGACAACACTATCCCGCTAAACTTAGTAAACTCGTCTTGTAGTGCATTAACAGAAACTCGTGGGATTCACTCTGGCAAAGAGCAACCGCCACCTAAACAGCCCCTTAATCTCTCTGAGGTAGGTTGCTCGATGACCAAGCACATTGTAGCCTCGTTCGAACTTGCAGTCTAGACTGCAGCGCGTGCGAACTCATTCTTGAGTGGCTTCAAGCGGCAGGGTAAGATACAGGCGATTGTTGACTATGTTGCCTCTGGATCACGATTCAAGTACAAATTCCTCTGTCGTAGCCTCCACTCGCGGCTAATACCTGCCCCTCTAGGCTATTCCTCCCCAAGGATAACCAAACCCTGACCCTGGTACTCAGCGGTAATTTATTCAATCACCGTCCTTCGATCCATAGCCTCACACCTTGTAAGGTATCAGGGCGCCGCGTACAGCTCGCAATGCATCAGAGAAGAGTGAGCCGTTTGGTTCTGAAGCTGCGGAGTTTGCGACAAGGCGATATATGCAACGTGACGTCGAGTTTGAAGTCGAATCGGCCGACAAGTCTGGTGGCTTTATTGGAGCTTTGTGGTTGAAAAATGAAAATGCTGCTATTTCGCTTCTTCGAGAAGGGTATGCATTTGTGCATGCGTTCTCTGCGGATGGTCTATCATGGGCGAAGCAGATATACGATGCAGAAGTCTGTACCATTGTCACTCTATCTTTACTGACTGACGATGATGCATGAACCGCTAGGCCGAAGCCAAGCAAGCACGACGCAACGTGAGTTCGAGCCAACATATACAGAGACATGCGTTAATGGAGGCTCCTGTAGGTGTGGAAAGACTACGACGAGGAGGCCGAGAAAGCTGCGCAGGCACCTGTGGAGGACGTTTCTGCACCATTGAAGCCGGAGTACATCGATGTCATCATTAGTGACGTACGAACAAAGAACGGCCTCAACTTTTCTGTCCAGGTATTAAACACCGAAGGTTGGTCTACTATTACATTCTGCTAGCTGGTTTGCTCAGTGGTAAACCAATCTACAGGCATAGCCTCCCTGGAGAAGTTGATGCGCGATTTTTCATTGCATCATAAATCTGCGGCAGTACCTGCCAACTTTACGCCAACAAATGGTGATCTCGTCTCTGCAAAATTCTCTGATGGTTCATGGTACCGTGCCAAGATTCGTCGAGCATCGCCTATCAAAAAGGAGGCCGAAGTCACTTTCATTGACTATGGCAATCAAGACACCGTCAAATTCTCGAATTTGCGACCTCTTGATCCAAAATTCCGCTCACTCCCCGGTCAGGCGCAGGATGCACGCCTCAGGTTTGCTTCTCTCTTCCCCTATCATACACGTGTTGATCCGTCGCTTAGTTTTGTGAAGTTGGTGAACCCCGACAGCGAATATCACCCAGAGGCGATCGATCGCTTCCGTTCGCTTTGTGAAGGACGTAAACTCATTGCCAACATCGACCAAAAGGAAGGAAACATTTTGCACCTCCGCCTCATCGATCCGGCAGATCCAGCCTCTGCGCAGAATCCGCTTGCTTGCATCAATGCAGATCTCCTCCGTGAAGGTCTCGCTTCCATTGACCGAAAGAACTGCAAGTACCTTGGAGCGTATCCACAAGTGGTCAAGCATCTGCAGGAGTGCGTCGCAGCTGGAAAACGGGAACGTTTGGGAATGTTCGAGTTTGGGGACATCGAGGAGGATGAGTAGGCGATGACGGTGTTGAAATGCGTTTTTAAAATGCATCTAGGGGTCTTGATCTAATCCGCAACATCGCTCAGTCATTTTGATATGTTACCAAACAACAGCTGTGACTTGTGACCACAGCTCTTCACTGTTCGCGGTCTAAGTTTTCCACCTGAATTGAAAGCGTGTGGGACGAGGACACGCTCTACTGCATTCCCTTTGCGAAGGTGGTCAATTTACGCGGTGCATCTGCAACACAGCCCTGATGCAGTGGTCTGTTGGAGTACAGGATTCCAAGTTGCCGTGCCCATCTCCTTACTGACTCCGGTCATTCGACTTGAACTACTCGCTGCACGCTCCCTTTCTTACCTTTACCCACAAACAGGAATCACGTTTTTCATATACGCAGTGAAGCGCCGTGACGAACTGTACTCCGGCTCCTTCAATGGATTCAAATTTACCCCAAAGCAAGTCTGTTCCTTCAAATCTAACCACTGGCAGGCGGCATCGAGTGTCGATTTCGGTTTCCGGGAGCTACCAAAGCCACCTTTCCAACCTTGGGTACCTCCACCGCGTTCGCACCACCTCTGAGCAGATGTCCCTGGGTTCCGTGGACTCGGAGAAGGACTACTTACATATACTAGAGGGCGGTCTAGCTGAGCAAAGGCCCCGTGTGGGGCGACTTTGTTTGCTGAAGCAGTTCATCACAGACCCTGCGACCTTTCTTTCAGACGACCTCCGGAGGATACGCGGTGGGCACGTCTGGCGGCCACGCACCCTCCTCACATTGTATTGCTGCCTCAGCGTGCTTTTCTTGACCATCAAGATCCATGCCTTTTCTCGGGAAGCGTTTCAGGTTGCCCGACCTCAACATCACCAGTCGTGGGGGTCTGTTCCCGAAGCTGATATCCATGTTACATCGTTGCCACCATTAATGAACGTCACATTATCCCAACGCCTATCTGTTGCCTTTAGAGAACTTTCCCCGCAAGCGCATTTAGATACATTTGTCGTGCAAGCCCATCCAAGCTATAAATCAGGTCTCACGGCTTGTCTTTGGATCGAGGACGCTCGAATCGAGGAAGCTCTCGTGTCCGCCACAGCATGGCCAGGTCCGGTATCTCTAATAGTCGTCACCACAGATGCACCCAACTCGACCGGATACAAGAACTTGCTCAGCTATCTCACAACGAAGTACGCGTCCACCAACACTTCCGTACACGTTCTGCACGTGTCTTCGGTCGCTGGTGGATCATCGAATGCGTACCTCAACATGGCCAGATTCTTCGCGCGTACGTCTCAGGTGGTCTTGTTCCCTGATGGCATTCCCAAGTCCGCACTCTCGGAGCACGCGCATTGGCTAGACAAACTGCCCGTCGACACACCCCATCCAGTCCTTTTGAGCAATGCGACGCACAGGGTGTTCTCGCCGAGGCTGCTTGCACCGGTCGTTCTCCCGAGGGACCACCCGGTTTGGTGTACAGAACGATTTTACATGTTCGGATCACGCATTCTAGACTGGGAAGATTGTCTCTGGAAACTGTGGCTCGAAAGCGCTGGGGAAGCATCGTCGATCGCTGTACCTCACTTCTTGGAGGGTTCCAAGAACATGACCGCACTCTCGGTGTCACCTCATGCGGTACGTTTGTCGCACTCTTTTTTTATGTAATACGGAGTCGTCGAATAACTGCTGTCATTAGATGAAGATTCGTCTCCGCTGGTCCACTAAATACAGGTCGGAGGCGTGTGCGTTCACCCTCAAGAGATCACAGGCACTCGAATCATCGTCAAAGACCGAAAAGCGACACATGCAATGGAGGAAGAAATTCTGTCGCGAGGTAAAGTTAACCACATCGTTATCCTGGAGGTCTGAATCCTCTTCGCCCCACCAGACTGTCGGACTTGGCGCGCTGGACATTCCTTGAGTACTTGAGTTTCCGTCCACGCAACACGTCGCTCAGCTCCATCGATTCATTTTGTTCATTTTGTTTCCCAGTGGAATTTCCAGGGCTTTGGCCTATAACGAGTATAAATGCCAGTCACGAATTCGCAATCTTTTGAGCCTCTACTTCCTCGTCGTCCACGTCCATAGCAGTTTCATTATTCTCGTCTCCCTCGTCTTGATAGGTTTCCCAAATCAAGTCTAGCTCTGGCCCTTGGATTACCCTCTCGAGGAGAGCTCTGGCTAGCTCTGCACGCTCATCGTCAGCGAGATCACTCGATGTACAGACGAGCACAGACCTGCGACTCTCACCAGTCGTTGCCTATCCTTTGCATCCAGCCAATAAGGGGGGTTCGCGTAACTGAGACGACCGAATGTCAGGATAAATAAATGGATCAGTCCTTGGTGTGTCTTTGCCGGTGTGCGCAAAAGACGTTCGCGCAGGTCGAGTGTCGCATCTTCACCTATGACCAGGTGATGGAGCAGCAACGTTGTGTGATTGATGATGTGTATCGTTCTGCTCTCCTGCAATCAGCTAAAAAGTTCCCTCGTTCAGAAACGGTTCAAGCACCTCGTAGCAGCCTGAGGATTATTGAAGACCACCCCATTCTCATCCCAAATCGGTGCGACCAGATGAGATAGGTAGAGGACTATCGACGGGATCAGCTCTTGGGATTCAACCAGCAGCGTATATGCGTCAGGGTGTGCGTTGGAAAGCATGCCAAAGAACATGACGATGCGACTCTTCAGTTCGTCTGCCTGTGATACGACTGCAATGAGAAAAAGGGATAAAGAAAAACCCTAGACGGCGCACCTCGGGTCCTTGGCGATCAGTATCGGTCAGTAACGAACATGCGAGACCGATTTGTGGATGATGAACAAGGTCCACGAGGTCACTGTTGTTTCCCGTCCCCTCACTTGCAGGATGTGACAGCAATGAACGAAATAGGTTCCGTCCTGAAATCATCATGTTGACTGGGAGGCTGCTAAAATTGCATGAATCATACTTGTCGACAGCCATAGTAGTACCCGCATGCTCTCGATAAGGAACCACGGTGGACGGTGGGGATGGAGCAACGTCGTGAGCAAGGATGGCATGCTTGGACACGCACTTAAGCTGGATTCACGGTTTAGCAATCAGCGTACGGTCTTTTGTGAAACATCACCTGTCTTCGAGATCATCGGGAATCCACCGAACGAGTGCCTCATAAAGAGATAACGTTTCTTTTCCAAGCGAGCAAAGCTCAGGAGGCTCGTTTCCAGTCGTAACATCAAGTTCCTGGAGCTGATCTTGGATGATGTTGTGCAGCACTCCCAATAACTGTGGTGTCTCATCGTGGTCCGGAATACGCTGCGATAACAGAAGAGCATGGATCGGTGGCAACATATATGCAAGGTTGGTAAGTAGGTTCAGAACGGCAGTCAAAGGGGAAATCTGCAGGGACTGAGCGATGGCCAAACATGCCAGAAGAGGGAGCAAACCAAATTGTTCTTTGCTAGTAACTCGGTGATCTCACATAGTGCACAACAGATAATTCGGGCCAAACGGTCAAAATCCCTATCAGGATGAGCGGGAATGCCCCCAAGGGTATCAAATATTCGCATTAGCGCAGCACCATAGGATTGGACTTGACCTGTGTCCGCTGGAGACGCACACACGAGTAGCTGCAAAGTCGGGAGCTTTGATCCCTGTAGTGTATGCGTCAGCATGATATCGTGAAGCTATTGGACATCAGCCTCGAAAAAGTAATCAAAGAGCGGGGAACACCAACGACAAGATTCCAACTCGGAAGAGCCAGGACAGCAGTATTTTCTTGAGAAAAGTGTGTCATGACTGGGGTCCCTGCATCCATCATATGAACATCGTCGATGCCAACATCAACATGAGGGACAAAATCCTCTACGGGACCTCCGTCATCCATTTGAGTACCAAACACCTCGGGTTGGGGAAATCGACTATTCGACCCCTGGGGCACTGGACTAGCGCTTGGAGTGGCAGGAGACGCGTGCTGGGAGGTGGATATAGTTATGCTCACCTATCACAGGCGAACAGATAGAACTTACGGAAGCACTGAATGAGGCGGTCTCCTTTCCTTTGCGCCCCGCCGCGAATTGTGAACGCGGAGGGCCGGCCTGAAATCCTGACGGGAGATCTCTCGTCTCTAGTGTAGTGGTTTTCTTTGGCTTTTCGAAGTCTGATATGACACCAAAACGGGGGCGACGAGGAGTTTCTGGAGCTAGCCGAGAAGGGCCAGCGGAGCTCCATTGACCCGATCTCTGCTTCTGAGAGGGTAAAGGTTCCGCTATTTGCGAAACATCGTTCTTTGGTAAAAGAGACACAGAGTGTTTCCGCGAAGTAGTCTCTAACTCATAGCGCTGGAGAACATATGATCAGTCGCCCAAGGATATATACGTTCCTTACTCTGAAAGTTAATTCTGTTTTCAAACGTTCTTTATCTGCTTCGTATTGCTTCTGCAACAGAACGTGCTTTGCATCGGTCTCATCCTTTGCGGACTTGATCTTTGCGAGTTGGGCTAAGTGTTCTTGAGCTGTCTGTATGAACCCGACGCTCATTATGGAGCATCCCAACATAAAGTAACGTGCCGTGTACCTTTTCCAGACGCTTTCTGAGGATAGTCACCTCTCCGTCCTTGGCGAACTTCGCTTCCAGAGCAGACTCCATGTCAGCGTGAATCACTTCGTTCTTTTTACGAAGCTGTAAGAAGGGATCCTTAATCTACGCACAACCCAACTGCACAAACACCACACCTCTTCTATTTGTTGAAGTAACTGTTCAACATAATTTCCGGAGGCGGTCGTAGATGGAACTCTATTGACCCGTTGGGGATGTCCAAACTGCGTCCGAGATACTTCTTGTGATGAAACAGGTGACTGAGCGAGCCGCGTGCCACGCGCAGAAGACGGCGCGCGAGAAGGAACTTGATTTGCTCTCGCTGGACCTGTCCCGGAGGTACTGCGCACGAGAGGCGCAGAACCTCGGGATAAAGGAGTAGCCGTAGTGGGTCTGGACCCAGACCCAGCCTGCACAGCGACGTTCGATCCCGGAACGAGTCCCGACCGACTAGGAGGCCCTGACGCGCGCCTTTGCTTATCCTGGAGGCCGTAGGTACCATCTTGCCGAATGGAGACGTCTGGAAGGTCTTCCATGTCTTCCGAAGTGTCCGCGCGGCGGAGGGTTCTGCTAACCGCTTGAGGCTGCCATGACCCCGTCGTCTTTTGACGCTTGGATGGGGGCCCAACGTTTTGTTGGGTTTGGGTGCTGGTGATACGTTTGAATTTGGATTCCTCCTCATCAAGAACAGCGAGTGTCTTATCATCGAGCACCAAGTCGTCCGAGAAGTAGTTGTCGTCAGAATCCTGCATGAAAACACCGCTATGGGGTTCGGGAGGTTGGAAAGACAAAGTCCGGGTATATTGAGAATGCAGGCTCTGTACTCGGAGTCTTTGTCAATGGCTGGATTGGAAGATAGAGTGATTTAGAGAAGTTGGCAATCTCAGAGTTACCTGACCTACGTGTCGTTGTGACCTGGATTTACAAGTTAAGGGCCGAAGATCTTTGATAGAAAATCGAGGACGCGGTCACCACCAGTGTTTCAATCACCAGAGAATAACATCAAAAGACGCAGGCATCATGATAGCGGTATGTGATTATCATACTTGTTCATTTAGCGTTATTACTGCACTAGTTAGTTTATCGAGCTCGATCAAGCTTCTCTGACTGCGCCGAGTTAACCAGTCCCCTAGTCGATGGTCCTGCAGACCGGAACATTAGCCGTCCATCAAGAGAACGGCCAGACAAGTCGTCGAAAAGTGATACCATCGCATTCATCAATTGATCAACCAACACCGACTACATATGCGCAGTGTAGGAACGCTCAAGTCCAGTTGTGGGTGCTCCCGTCAATTGGAAAACAACACATTATTGTAGTACCATCAGAGACCCGCTTGAAGCTGTTTAACTCACTAGTGCTCGTTCGGATCTTGGCGCTGCAATCGACTTGCGGGGTGACTCGAGGCTTAAAGGAAGGGGTCACGATGCTACACATTCTGGTGTCTAGTGGTTCTGGGAAACATGCAAGTCGCGTAAAGTGCTACGATCATGGTTGCATTGCACCTGTGACTAAAAAGTTGCTGTATAAATGGTTTGAGGTCGTCAAAGTACATAAGGTCGTCAACGTGGATACTGAACCTGGAGTCGGTGGACGTTGGTACGCCCAGGACACCACAACCAAGTCATGGTGACTAGTGTGGGTCTTGACCGGAAGTGCGAAGCCGGGAAGTGGGTTCGGAGGACCGCAGTGATCGCGACCGAGCGAAAGGGCCACTGTGATGTGCCGATTTATTGGCCTGCGCCAGTGCGACAAGTCATCGTCTGTTAGCCAATATAGCGAATTTTGATCGCATTGGTCCGGCTTCGGTTTTCCAACGCTGTCGTGTAAGTCGTTATCAATATGTTAGATTGCCAGATGCATAGGGAGACTACCTTTCAATTCTTCAGCCTCTTGGCTCTGCTCGTAATTCAAGACTAGGCGTTTCAGGTGTTGCTGTTCTACTTTGTCCTGGAGTTGTGCCGAACGAGTATGCACCGCGAGGGCAGATTCGGTAGGGATAGGCAGGTATCGCATCTATCAAACAGATTAGTCCAGATCTCGCTTTGGTATTTGACTGATAGACCTGTTGCTTGTTTCCTCTCTTCGTGATCACTGTGAAGTTCATCACCGACTCGCCATTAGCTGCGTTGCCATCACCATCAGGATCTCCCTCATTATCATCCGCGCGCTTCTTTCTGGAACCAGGTGCCAGTACAACAGAGTCCCACCAGGCTGCCTTCTTGTCAATCTTTCTCGACTCAGCGGACGAATCCGTGATTATTTTGGCAAGTTCTTTTGCAAACTCTGCAATGTCTGCATCAGGTTCTTCTGAAGGACCGAGATGGTCCTGAGCGGAGAGCACCACGAAGGGGTCTGGCGACGGAACGCGATTTTCAGCCTGTGTAAAGGCGTCTCTGTTACTGTCTTTGTGGAGGCTCGCAAAACAATGCTCACTGAAGACCCCTGGCCCGCTGTATCGTCATCTTCTTCGTCATCTTACTGAGGCCGTTCCCCATCATCCTCGCTATCATCACCGCTATCACCCTCAGTTGTCACTTCGATGCATGCTCAGCTAAGAAAGGAAAGATCACGGGACTACTCACATCCAGTATTTTGCATGACAGTATTGAATACTTCATCGACTGCCGCGGCAGCTTAGCGCATCGCGGACGCGGTTTTGTCATGAGCGGACGCGTCAATGGTGTGCTGGCCGTCACGAGATCTTTGGGCGATTCCTCCATGAAAGAATTTGTCGTCGGGTCTCCCTACACTACTGAGACGCAATTATGCGACGACGACGAATTTTTGATCCTGGCATGTGACGGGGTACGTACTCTTCCTATGACCTGCGCTTGCCTATCTAAGGCCGTTAGAGTTATGGGATATCACGGGCGATCAAGGGGCCATACAGAATATTGAGGATGCACAAGAAGCATGCCCTAGTAAGTCGCCCCTCACACGAACAGCGGTGGTGTGTCCTAGAGCCTGGTCAGACACTCGTTCGGCACGCATTATCATGACAAACCAATGATAACGTGACTGTTAGTGTTGTCCGCTTCAAGCATAGGCCAGTGGGTAAATTACTTGAAGCCTAGCCATCTATCTTGATAGGTTCGCCACGTAGATGCGGAAATATGTCCGAGATATTTCATGTGATAACAGATCAATCGATCAGGTCGGGACTCGATATCCACCAGCTAGGACCGCTTCCGTCTCGCAAGCTTGCTCGCAGGTAATATATACATATGTCATTTTGTCCAGATACATTCCATGAATAACACTATTGGTATAGATAATCACAACTCGCTAGTTTACCCTACAAACAGCGACCACAAACCCGTCATTTGTTTAGACGTACTTGATGGTGACGGAAGATCCGCTGGTGGTGACAGAAGTGAGAACTTGGTTGTTCTGCTCAATGTCGATGATGGTGGCACCCGTGGGGGTGTAGGTAGTGGCACCCGGGCCAGAAGCAGTGGCGCTACTGAAGGTCACGGTGCCAAAGTCCGCAAAGGGAACAAGTTGACCGTTCTCCTCAAAGTCTTCGACGATCCACTCAGCATTCTGCTCGCAAAGAGCATAAGCAGAGCTGAGTGCCTGCGTGACGGTCTGGCCAGTGGTCAGGTTCTCGATGACTGCTGTGCCAGAAGTCGTAGAGGAAGCAGTGACGGTGGTCTTCACAACGTCACCAGCATTGATGCTGATCCCGGAGAAATCGTAAGCGTAGTCAGGGTACCATTCGTACCAAGCTGTTCAGTGAACGAATGATGAAAATCAATTCGGACTGAAGGTTCGACGTCTCTCACCATCGTACGAGACCTGTCCGTTGTTGATCGTGAAGTCGATACCAGTCTGAAGGATAGCGTTTGCGCAGGTGTCACCGTCGATACCAACCCAAGCGGAGGCAGCACCATTACTGCCCGAAGGGGTGGGGACGGTGAAGGTACCAGTGGCAGTGGTGAAAGTTCCCTGTTGGCAAAAGGATGAGATCGAGAGTGATTATGGACCATGTGGACGATACGAACGTCACCCTCAGCCCAGACAGCACCAGCCCAGTTGGAGCTGTACACTACGTTGGAGACAGCGCCAGCAGGCGACTCGAGATGGTTGATGGGTTGCGACTGGCGATTCTCGCGAC
>JBBPQU010000369.1:0-23163 GCA_038092655.1 Boletus sensibilis | reverse complement strand
GTGTGCGGGAGCTCAACGTCATTGTCGAGGATATCCCCTCTTTTCAGAAAGTGAATAGCCCAACCATGACAAGGAGCGAATGCGATGACGGATCGCCAAGGTATCGCCTTCCCACCGACCACACTCCGGCCAGCGCTGAAATGCGCATTTGACAAGGATGGCCCTAATGACTGCGACGGCCAGGAGGTTCATTTACCAGAATGGAATTGAATAGCAGGATATTGAGAGCGAGAGACAGAAACGGGCAAGTTCAACGTTCAACAATTCACATTAACGAAGCTGAACATGATGATTGTGGCACAATTGTTTGTACCTGAATCAGACCAAAATATATTTGTACCAAAATCAGATAAGATAAGGACTGCATTCGGGTGTCAATGCACAAGGGGTTTTAGCACTGCATTTTAGGAGACGACGTTTGGCCGGGGTCGAGCTGCGACGCGCAGTGCAAATTTTGGGGTGAGCTGGACAACATAAACCAGTGCAAATCCAACTCAAACTCCGCTAAAGCTATGCAAAAACTCTCATTCTGACCCTCCAATGGAGGCGTGATCTCGGAATAGCGCATGGATCGACTCGGCTACCCGTTGCCATGAATCCTGCGATCCGGGTATAAAGGGTCACCCTACTCTCTGATCTTTATCTCGACACCTATACCAACTAACTTATCTACTCTTCTCTCGAACAAGACTCTTCACGATGACACACCACCATGTGAGTGGATCGACCTAGGCATTCCATATAAATTGGTTACTGACGAGCCTTGTCTCAAAGGAGCACAAGGCCAAGCTCTCTCATGAACTCATTGCTGGTGTTGCCGCCTACGAGGTCCGCTACTCTCCTTTTGACACGAAACATGCTGACCGCCTTGTAGGGCATGAAAATGTACCATGAGCACCAAGAGAAGGCTGGTGAGCATGTCTCTCATGCCAAGACAAAGGAAATCATGTGCGTCCATACATACCAGTCTTGAGTACAACGGCTAATGAATGGCTTCAGGGCGGGTGTCGGTGGTGCTATGCTCGACCGCGTAATCGAAACCAAGGGTCTCGATGCCCTTGACCAAGCTAAGCCCAAGCACAATGGTGAGTAATCCGCAGAAATGCATAAATATCAACCTCTGATTATCGCGTGTAGAGGAAGGGCACCACAGACACCATCATCACCGTCATTGATTCAATGTATCAGATGTTTTGCTTCCTCGGACTATATTAGCTCGTAAACACAGATTGTTGTATACCCAAGAGTGTCCCCGAAGTCAGTCGTTGTCAGTAACACTCTTGCTGTGAATTACGAGTGTAATAATTTTGATTTGCCGTGAGATACACTCAGTACTAGTGTGGATGACTTTCCGTAGCGTTTAATCTATTTCTGGAATAAATCGGGGTTTGAAAGTTGTCCAAGGGAACGTTCTGATTCGTCCGCACAGAAGTCGTCATGCTTACTAAGTTACAACATTCCATTCCTAGCCACCGGCACACCGGAAACTTTCCTTTCTCGGTCAGGTTTGTCGAATAGAATGGAATTTCAGTCTACGGAAAGTCATCTACTGATCATCGATCAGCATTATGGACGGGGCAAAGCAACTAGCGCAGGAACAGCCCAGATTGATCTCCTTTCCGTCTTCCAATCACAACTCTCACATGCGGCCTGTGTTAGAGTCGTCAAGTGGTGACATTGTAGTATGTAACGTCTTTGCCGATGCACTAGCTACAAATCCAGAATCCACATGCAGCCTAAGCAATCATGCACGCGGTGACAAGCGATCTGTCGCCAAGTAACAGCATAGCGGGGTCATCATGCATCATAGAGCGCTTACGAGCAGTGCATTTGGGGTGAGCTGAACCAGGTCCAATCGGTGAAACCGCAGCGCTGAACTGTCCAAACCAGTGCAAATGCAATGTCGTAACCCGGTTGCCATTCTTGAATAACACGCGCTCACGGGGTATAAAAGGTCGTACCCACTCTCTGATCTTTATCTCGACAATCAATCTAACTCATCTTTCTACTCTTCCCTCGAACAAGACTGTTTACGATGACCAGGGAGGCATACGAGCAAGTGAGTGGATCGATCTAGGCATCCTACACAACTTGGTTACTGACGAGTCTCGTTTCAAAGGTCGTCAACGAGCCCCACAAGGCCAAACTCTCCCATGAACTCATTGCCGCTGCTGCCTCCTACGAGGTCCGCTACCCTTCTTTTGACACGAAACATGCTGACCCCCTTGTAGGCCATGAAGGCGTACAATGACCACTGCGAGAAGAATGGTAAACCTGTCTCTCATTCCACGGCAAAGGAAATCTTGTGCGTCCATACATATCAGTCTTGAGTACAATGCCTAATGAGTGGGATCAGGGCGGCTGCCAGTGGTGCTTTCATCGACCGCATGTTGGAGACCAAGGGTCTCGATGCCCTCGACAACTTGAAGGCCAAGTCCAAGGAACACGGTGAGTAATCAGCGCAAGTGCAGAAATTTCAGCCCCTGATTATCGCGTGTAGCTCACAAGCGCCACGACAAGCACCTGGAGGACCACTATTGATTCAATGTATCAGATGTTTTACTTCCTCGAACTGTACCAGCTCCTAAACACAAATTGTTGTATACCCAACCAAGAGTATGCTTGAAGTTGTCAGTAACGCTGTCGCTGTGAATTACGACGGGTTACAACCTGATTTGCCATGAGAGTACCGTGAAAGCTTACACTAGCTACAAACCCAGAATCCATGCATACAGCCTAGGCAATCATGCACGCGATGATCAATGATCGATGATCTGTCGCCAAGCAACAGTATAGTCATGTAAGAGGTAACATCACTGACCGGCGAGAGCGCTCATCGTTTAACTCGTGGACGGTCTTCTACTGGATATTGTCAGACAAGCATGTTGACCGACCTTGCCTCCTTTCTGTCCTCTGTAAGTAATCTGCCTACAGCGGACGGAAGGGGGGGAACATTCCCAAAGCAGTGAGAGGGTAGATTGAAATAGCCCTCGGGAGTCGAACAGAATGGCTCAGATTTGCCAGTGTGATTAGCGTAGGCTATAAGGTCCTCCCGCCCCGGAGACATGTTCAAACGGCGAGGTCTGGCCAAGAGACGACAGGTCTAGGTGTCATGAGGTGCGCTGTGCACGCTCAAGCGCCAACCGAATACCTGAGAGCCAGTGGTGTGCTAATTCTGTCGACAGCGCCTCAAGGCGACCCGAGAGTGGCGGGGCCGTCCTTCCCGCTGAGGAAACCTTGTCCATAAATACGCCACTTTGCTGACAATGCACATATTACAGCGTAGAAAAATGTCGCTGGACGGTTTTACTTCGTTGTAGCGTTGCTTACCTCAATGATTTGGCTGGAATGATACGAAGACCATGCATGAGTGCTTGTTTTGAGAGATCGACGCGTTCCAGTTCCTCGGGCTGTGTTTCGGAGTTGGTACATAAAAGGGTAGCCTGATGCGTGTGCTAGCGAGGAGAACAAGTAATGACAGTAGGGCAGTCCAACTGAAGCTTATTTTGATTTCCCTTCTTCACAAGCCGGTCTTGACTACACTCTCTTCTCCTCCCACCCTCTCCGTCCTTCCTGCTTCCAAATCACTCAATACCCAGCAGATCGAGTCTGCCTCCCTCTCACGCGCCAGCCCTACGACCGTCCCATACTCACCCAATATGTACACTCTCTGCCCGAGATCCCATGCCCTGTTATCTTGCATGGTTGCTACCCTGTCGATGCCATTCCTCGTCTCAGCTGTCCACTTATCAAGGCCTCCGGCACCACCTCAGAGGCGCGAGACGAATTACGGCTACTATATCCCAATGGACGGAGGCGGCAGCATGCTAACAGTGCGTGCTGCATTTCGCCACACTTGTCAGGGAGTTGACATCATGTCATCTTTGGTTTTTTTTTGGCTTCCATAGCAAGTGCAGAATACATACCCTCTAGGACTTGGCGAACCCATCAATGTCATCATATCCGCCTACTCTGATTCACCAGTTCTTCAGAGCACTGTAAACAATGGAGGTTTAATTAACTATTACCAGTCAGTGTGTCTTACCTGTCCGCTGCTGTGTCCTCTCTCAACCGGTATGGCTTGTTTAGGTCTTTCGGTTTCTCGACCGAATGCTTGGGTCAGCATTCCGGTGACGATCAAGCCGCGAACCTTGGTGATGGGAATGGTTACCGTACGCACTCCGTTTTGATCAAGTCTTCCTCGCTTACGTGTCCCAATTGGTAGTCAATCAGACAGCGGTCATAAGATGGGACTATGGCAATGTCCAACTCGGTACTTGCGAAGAGACGATCGAGGGCGGTAATCACATTCGTTATTGGATCCAGAACGGGCCTGATGCGAATAGCGGCGCGATCTTTATGGCGGTTTCGTACGAGATGCCGATTGCGGGTACGTTCCTTGGCTAGTCATCTAGGATTCCTCTCAAAGATTATCGCTCACAGATGCCCACAATATCATCGTAAATGGGTCGGTGCTTGGAACATCACCCGAATCTCTTTGCTGACATGACGTGATAGCTACAACCTCGGACGCGACTGGCTGATTGGTAACGCCACAACACAATCGAGCATTATTCCCACTTCCAAGGTCACGAACGCAAGTACGTACTCGGGCCAGACGTCGTTCAACGGATATACCTACCAGACCTCTGTCAAATACGTCTCCGGGCTGCTCCAGAACACTAGTGTTGGCATTAATCATTACCAGAGTGTTGCTTTCAACGGCACAAATGCCATCGATGGGCTCGTCGCTGTCATGACAGTCAAGATCACGAGTCAGCCATCAACAACCAGCAGGTATGTCTGTTTCTATTTGCGTCCGGAGGGGAAACCCGACGAGGACATATCGTTTCATTTCTATTTCTGCGGCAACATCACGGGACCGCAACTGACTTCATTTGTGGATAGTGCGGAGACGGCGCATAGACCCTTAACACTATACTGGATGTCCCTCGTGCTTGTGTGCTCGGTGATCGTTTCGTCACTATAGACTCGCCATGCATATGGTATCGCCATCTCATGTTCGGACGGATCCAGAAGCCGATATGTCCGGATCCCTACCATTAGACTCTCCGGACGCAAACCACGACTCGAGCCCCAATCTCCATCTCTTCCCTACCGAGTCAACCCGGTACCCCTCTCCTTACTGACCTCCACTTATGCTTTGTGATGACCTTTCAACAAAACGAAGTGGATTGCATTATTACTCCCACCTTCTACTTACCATTATTCCTTTTTCACCCCCTTGACCGTATTTATTTTAATAACCACACAAGGACTGACTTAGAATTCCCGGTACGAATACTTCACCAATGTATTTAGGATTGTGTACGCACCCCTTGGTCCAACCACAGATGAGAAATAAATATGCAATATCTACAATATTACGCAGTGAGACTGAGCGCAAAGTGCGTCTCGAGGCTAAACGTATGATTCACCTTTTTTCTCTGAACGACAAAGGGCTTATCACATTGTACGCATCTCAAGTCGGGATTATTCCAGACGTCCTCAGATCAATACTCAATAAAAAGTGAACTCGTTGCTACAAGCATATTCCACAGAATCGTCGCTGGAAGGACCACGACAATGAAAGCATTGTCAGCGATCACGCGTTCGGAAGCCACTGAGCGTGACTGAAACACGAGTACATACCCGACCTTGGTTGCGATGAGCTGGTATGAACTGGTGAATGGTGTCAAATTAATATGCTCATCGAATGTTTGCAAATGGGGATACGCACAGCGTTGAGTTGGTGCCCTGAGGAACCACGATGTCGATGCTCGCATTGGTGGACACATGGTTGCTGACGGTACTCGTGCTCGAAGGAGGCGAGGTCAGCAAGATGAGGTCGACGTTGGTGGGGTCGCCCTCGCTAACAATAAACTTGACGGGGAAAGTGGTAGCACCCTTGCTAACGTCCTCTACCTGGACTTGCAACGCAGAGACGAAGGCAAGGCAGAGGGCGAGAACACTGAATGCCCACGTCGATCAATGTGACGAGCGATAGGCGAGACGCGAGGAATATACCTGAGCTTGGCAAACATGTCCGACGATGAAAGGTGAGATGGGTAGATCGTAGAAGAGAAAGAGAGAGATAAATGAGCTCTCTGGGGGATGAGGCTTTTGTATCAGAGGGATTTCCGAGTGATAATGATAATCTTTTTGCTTCCACGCGCTCGGCTCTCGAAGTGGCGTTTATCAAGGACAGACACGCGTCAATTTCCTGGGTTTGGCTGCAATCGGGGGACGATCGGGGGGATTAGTCGTACATATTTTGATGCGATGAAGTCGACCTACAAGCTTCATGTTTCAGGTTGTTCGCTTCTGTGGTACCAGTGAGTTGTTCGCCTTTGTGATTCTGCTGGCTGGGAGTTACCGATGAGAATGGTTAGGATTAACCTTGGTCGTGGTGTCTGGACGCGAGGGATCGCCGCGTTCGGAAGCCATTCATAATATATACAGAACCACAAGGAGTACATACCCGACCTCGGTTGAGATGAGCTGATATGGACTACCAAGTGGCGAGTCAATGTAATACGCTCACCGAACGTTTTCAAAACGCGGTATACATATCCCTAGCGAGGCCATACCAGAAGAATGAGAACGTCGACGGTCACTCCGGCGACAGTGTGCTGCTGAGTTGTGCTTATGTCCGACGAGATGAGGAGTTGAAGTCGCCCGTACGCGTAATAATCACGACGCGGTTACCAGTATTTGAGACTGATCTAAACGTTGGATGAAACGGAATCTGGAGCACTCCAGAGCACTCTATATTGCTCTAGAGCCTTGGCCTGGATTCCGTTTTGTCCAACGTTTAAGCCAGTCACTTCAATCTTGCTCACCATGTCGTGAATAAAGTAGACAAGCACGGCGGTATACACAAAGCCATCGTTCTGTACGCAGATTTGTGATGCAGAAAACGGGTGAAGAAGAGGGCGAGAGCATTATTGGATGGGCACGTCGATGAAAGCCCTCAGCTTGCTAAAGCACAGCCTTGGCTCGAGGCTATTTGTATGCTATATGGGGATTGCTGAAGTATGGAAATAAAACGACGTTGAGTGACAAACGCAGGGGTGTTCCCTGACTGTTGAGAAAAAGTCGCGTATGAAGAGCAGCAAACGCTCACAAGATGATCGGTTTCGAATGCAGTACACAAGTTTGCGAGATTATGTTGGTTGCTGGCCGTTTGCATGGCATCAAGCTTCTTTACTATATCATGGATGCTGGCTGACGAGTACTAGTCTTCAAGTTACGATTCTCGTGGAAAAACGACTGCTGCCCCACAGACCCGATTCTGGCATTGTGTTGAGGGGCTGGAATGGTAAGCGGGTTGGAGAAGCAGGCAAGAGCTCCTCGATATGGTCTGCAAAAGCTAAATTAAGCCACAAGAGAACCTCCTGAGCGCTGAGACTCTGGGAGAGTTGCCAATCTGATAGCCTTCCTTTTGGTCGAGAAGCATTCTCAGACTCCAAAGAAGAGCAAGACAGCTATCTTCCATTGGTGCCTGGAGTTGCCTAAGGAAGAATAGGTCTGGTGATTCCTCCAAGCGACACAATGCGAATGAATATTGGTTTAGACCAATTGGACTTGTGTTTCCTGACGACCTTGTTTTTGTTTTCTCGTCGCCGTTGCCGGAAACAGTGCATTCGGAGTCGGAGTTCGGAGAGGTTCAATGCATGTGCCGAGAGCAGGGATCCGAATTCCCACGGTACTGTCCTCCCTTCATCTGCTGTTTGCTCGGCGCTGAGCTCGCCGTCGTCCCAACTTCTTGCTCGCTGTGCACGACGACGACGACGACTTCTTTTTTTCACGCACGCCGTGGTTGATGACCTGCTGCGCTCACTCTGATGCCGCCGCGCTCATTTGTTGCTTCGAGGCGTCCTTTGTCCGCAATATTCCTAGGATCGTTACCACCCAAGGATCCCAAGGAAACCAGTATCCCAGATCTTCCTGAGCCTCCAGAGAGCCCCGGTTCTGTCTCCCCTTCTGGATTACCATCTCCCCCAGCAACCAATTCAACCGGCAGCGGTTCAGCCGGCGACAACGGCAGCGCGAACTCTGGTAGCATCAGACAGCGTCCAGTTTCGTATTCAGGTTCTCCAAGTGCAATGATTCCTTTAGAGACGTATGACAAGCCCATGGCTTTATCCAAGACTTCAAGACCCAACTCTGATGACGAAGATGACGAAAACGACTATGCGGGTGAGGAAGATAATACCGCCAGGCTTGACCGCAGACTTGGAGTCAAAAGCCCCAGCGAGAATATCGCAGCGCTCCAGCGGGTCAAGAGCCTTGCTCAACGCAACCGCATGGTGAGCCTGCTGCGCTTCCTCCTCACCTATGCTCATTGCATGCATGCCCTTGTTCCACCCCACGTGTTGTGGTACATTCTTGGCGACCTTTCGGACCCACGGTTTCTTGAATTTTGCTGTGGTTTCGGTATTTCGATTCCAAATTGCATTCTTTATGCCTATATGCTATTCAAACCGTCATGTTTGTCGAATTGACGTATGATGGGCAGGCACTAGATAAACTCTCCTCCCGCCTCAACACTCCATCCCCGACTCATACTTCTCGTTCACCTAACGCCGCCTCTTCATCCACTTCCGCAGCATCATCATCTCGCCTGTCATCCCATTCGCACTCGCAGTCCGCACCACAGGTTCAACGCAATGATACTCTCTCTGGATCCGAGACCGAGCGAGAGAGTCTATGTGCGCCAACTCCCTCCCGCTCTGACTCCAATTCCAATTCATACCGCTCATCGTCTCCTGAACGTTCATCGACACCCCCGTCTGTATCAAATTCCCGTCAACGACGAAGGCTCATCTCTGCACCCACGTCTCCAGAGAAGACGCGTCAGGCGTCTCCCTGCCCGTCACGCACTCCCCGCAAACGAGTATCCATGGCGAGTGCCATCTCTGCTCAGGTTGTGGAGAGCGGGAGATACAGTAGAAATGATCATGATGTTACTGAAGCAGCGCTGGCCGCTGTAGCTTCTTCAGGGAGGAGCCCCACAGGAAACAAAAGGCCACGGCAGCCACTCCCGAGGGAATTCAGGGAGAGAGAACGTCGCAGCTTGGATGGACGGGTTGGTTGCATGGTTGAGTTCCTTTGCAGTTGACTGAAGATGCATTTCCCTTAGAATTCGATCGAGCCTATGACTCCGCACCGGGCATCCTTCCGAGATGATGTGTACGAGGACGATCATTCACCAAGGACTGCGGCGCATACAGCTGTCAACGCAACAAGCAGTGTCCAGTACTCTCCTCGCGGTGCTCGGTCCACTCGGGTTTCCACCGTGAGGGATCTGACGCGACGACACCAGACCCGCTGGCTTTCCGATGATCTATCAGGTAATGCTCCAGATGGCGGGCGAAGACAGTCTCAGCGAGGAGGAAGTGCAGAAAGTGCTCTGAATGGTGGCACAGGGGCAACAGGGAGACTCGCAGGCGAGAGCTTGCGTGCGGCGGGGATTGGCACGCGAGGGAGTGGGAGACAGGGTGCACCGTCGAGCGAGGATGTCTTCTGTGACGGACGTGATGTAAACGTGTCTGTGCGCGGGGCACGCTCAAGTGTAGTTGGCCCGAGCACTGGTCGCACAGTGGAGTGGGAGGACGAGGAAAGGCGGCGGCGATCCCATGCCGATGACAGATGCCTAACGAGTGGATCCAGCGCACGTGTCGGCGAAGCCGTTGGCCCGCCTGTTCCTCGTCCCCACTTACACTCAGATCCACCTCGAGCACCCGCTGCATTGGTTGTAGAACGGGATCCGAGAGGTACAGGACGTGGCGTCTCATCTCGACCCGCTACGTCGATGGCAGACTTTTTACACGCAGGAGACAGTTCCAGGAACGGGAATTATTCGATACGGTCCAGGAGAACGACGTATGACCTTTCGGATAGACCAGACTCTCGGCATTCACCCACCACGCACACCCCTTCCTTACCTCAAACGCCTGGCGATCCAGACAGGCCTCGTACAGGCACTTTCTCCCGCCTCCACACAAGCGTAACTCCAGGTGGTAATGGCTCGTTGGTAACCCTTAATAGTTCACAGAGTGCCGAACACACCCGCCTCATGCTGGAATCACTCTCGATGTTCCAAGCACAGCTCTCTCGACTTCCAACGCAATCCCAAACAGTTCGTGATTTATCCGATCACTCAAGCGCAATCATACGTTCGTCGGAGAGGCTCAACAGGATTTTGAGGGCTGCAACAACCAATGCAGTCCAACAACAAATTGCTATTGAGGTGGATGATGAGTACTACGAAGCGGACGGACCCAATCACCCCGCACAAATCTGGAGAGATGTTGGCTCTGACTTTCGGGAGAGCTTGCGGGAGAGCGATGATGTAGTCCGCTCATTCACCGGGTTCATTCTTGGTGTCGGAAAGCTGTTGAAGGAGGCGGCTGGAGCAGCTGATTCTGCTCACCTGAGGTCAATGAGCCTGGATGATGAAACAACTAGGAGGCCTCCATCCGATTTGGATCTCGAGAGGGGCAGTAGCAGGCGGAGTCAAGATGGTAGACGAAGCGCTGAGTCACGATTGAGCTGGGAACCAATGACCTCCACTGGTGGGGCTGATATCTCTCGCAGGCTCTCCTCTCGTAGCGATCTTAGCCTTGCACGCCCTCCGTCTTCACGAGACCGGGACAGTGTAAGCGATCAAGATCGATCAGCTTCCTCTAGAAATGGTTTGAATCCACCTTTATCTTCCCGACGGTTATTCGCGCCACGTGAGCATCGCGAGCAGCAAATGACGACGAACGGGTCAGCGATTCACAATACGCCGTCCAACGTCCTTGACTTATCAGTGGACTATGAGCCCTCTCCAACTCCCGCATCTCGATACCCTCTGGCGGAAAGGTCGAGACCACCTGCGTACTCTACCTTGCCTCCCCTCCCAACTCTCCCGTCCGAATCCCTGCTTCAAAGATCCAACACTACAGTTGACAAAGGCAGTCGTCGCAATGTTTCTTTGACTTCCACAACTACCGTTCGCAATCCCAATGCACCTTTCGCTTTATCCACGCCCAATCCCACGACAGCAATTTCAACACACACAGCGTCGGCCTCTCCCGAGGCCTCTACGTTTCCTATGGAGCGCACAGATTCCCGCGACTCAGTGCGCTCTTCTGTAACATTTTCCCGTCCATCGGGAGTGTCAGTATCTGCTCTTCAGCAACAGCAAAGCCGTGACGAGGCTCGAAGGCGCGTGGTCACGACTGCGGAAGAAGATACCTCTGGCGTCAACCAGATTCGCTCGCCACTCTCCGGCTCGGAAACTGAGAGGGATACTCGTCGGCGAACTCTTGGTGTCCGTGCAGCCCGCATGTCGCTCGAAGCCGCCGCTGAGGAGCACGAGACGGCGCGCGGCAACCCTCAACCCAGGACAATCGCGTTCCCGTCGCAAAGGCGGGAGCGTCGACGCACTGTCACAGAGATATTCGGCTGAGCACAGACCGATGTTGTACATTGCATCATTCTTCGTTTTCAAAGTACGTGTCAGAACATCCTGGAAACCGGTCTCCCGCACTGATAGAGTTGCTCAGAATAACAAGGTGTATACTGCCTTCTGTGTTCTCTTTCATTGCCTTTGTGCATTATATCCCGCATTGCATCTCCAACTCTGGACTTTTTGAGCGGACAACACCATGAATATGTCTGAAGCACTCCTGTCTTTAACTTTATTCATTTCCTTGGTCTCTCATTACTTTTTTGTTATGTTGGCTGGCCATGCACATACGTAGTTCCTGTTTGCACTTTCTCTTTTTTTCTCTTTGTTCTTGTGTTCTTGTTCTATCGCTATACGAGATGTTCTCGCGCGGCACGTAGGTTTTTCTTTATGCAGGTAAGAGGAACATGCACCAATATGATAAACTCTCTCAATCGAAACACTACCAGTACTCTTGAACGACTATCGTAGCACCATCGTAATGTGATCGATTCGCTATTATCCTTTGGTGATAGGTTGTAAGCCAGCAACAGTATCCGAGACGAGCCGACCGAGTTACCGATTTGGTGACTGGCGTGCCTTTGGCGGGCGTGTCACAGTGGACTTCTTTTTGTCATCTACATAGGTCACCCTCACCCTCTACGTCATATTCGACTACGGCGCACGTTGAACGGACAATATGGAAGGCACTTACTAAACGATGACTTAGTAAAGCTGGTGTTACGCAGGTGATCGTGATCAGCTCGCAAGCTTTCTCAGTGACAACGTTCAGTGAAGGGCAAATGAAGGGGTTGTTGAACGTGCGATACCTGACGCGGACGCTCAAGTGCCGACCCAGGGATATCATTCATCCGACGATCTCATGACAAAAAAATGAACGTGGTCGTATCGGTGCTATCAACGGAACACGTCAAATTTTCTTGCTCAAGTCACAGTTCAACTCTCTCGTCAGTTCCTTCGCTCAGTGGGTCCCCCCTCATCATCCTGGTTCAACTCACATCAACATCCGAATATCAAGACACGTCGATGACACCCTCTCGTCCGTGCAAGAGCGCCTTCTCCAGGAACATTGAGCAACAGTACTAGTTCGCTACTGCTGAATACGTCTATCCGTGGTGATCACGATGTCATCGATATCCCCACGATCGTCAGCTGGATAACCATCCCCAAACGCTTCCAGCTGTGCTTGTGAAACAACGCCCGTAAAGCGTTGTCATATGAGGCGCATTTGGGAGTGTTCCTTCGCCCGACGGTTGAAAGAAAGTGAGTACGATAGCTTTCGGTTCCCATTGGTACCCATCCGAAATGATCGGTCATCGATGTTGAAGAACTCCCAGTTTCTTCACCGTCGACGATCGACTCATGACAATTTGCACTTGCGACGAGGCGGACGAAGATTATAGCTTTACTCCACCGTTACAACGTAGATGCAACGTTCTGTCGAGCATCAAACTTGGTCTTTGCTCAATGTTTTGGGAGGCCACTGGCGAGCCCATGGAAAAGCCACGATCCATGGCGTTCGCACAGTAATAGATGCTCGCGTATGACATTATCAGGCTAAGTTTACGCGTTATCACGATGAGGTCATTCTGAGACCTTATCGATATCTCTCGCTCGTCACTGTCAACTGATCATGGTTTCTGACCTGGTCTCATCCGCTTTGCTGGTCGGCCACCCACCCCTCTTCAGAAGCCCGCAGCTCACATTTTGTTGGGGGGATCCGATCCTCCGCCTGCATCAGCCCTCAACCACCGTTACACTCCCTCACAACTATCAGCTCCTCATCCCACTTCAAATAAAAGCAGTCACTATTCCCGTGACCGATCAAGCATCCGAGTCACCCTTGAAGCTTGATGCCCGAACCGGCCCATGGCATCAGACGAGAGCGACGATGGAAATTTATTTGGTTCAAATGCTAGAGATCTTCAGGAGCGATCACGACTTGACGCCAAGGGTGGAAACCACCATTTCACAGCACCCTTGCAAAAAAATCTTTGCTCGAACAGTTGTTTGATTTCTCAACTACGGCACAGGCCGAAATTACTCACAGTATGTCAATCGACGAGAAATTGGGGTTGCATGAATTGGTAGATATGGATGCTGAAGGGGAGGCAGACGATGGGGACATAATCAATGATTCTATGTT
The DNA here is from genome assembly GCA_038092655.1 of Boletus sensibilis. Classification (NCBI taxonomy): domain Eukaryota; kingdom Fungi; phylum Basidiomycota; class Agaricomycetes; order Boletales; family Boletaceae; genus Boletus; species Boletus sensibilis. The sequence goes on along the minus strand of JBBPQU010000369.1, from coordinate 9,556 downwards.
ATCACGATGACGCAATGCTGTTGGTTAGGATTAATCATGGAAGACCAAACAGCCAATCGCACATGTTTCTGTGCACCGCCCCACCCTGGGAATGTGATGCGCCATATTCACGACTATGGCGACGCTATCCATGGCCCGTGGCTTTCCGGCATGCCAGTGGTTCCTCAAACACTGGACGTAACGCATGAGTTGCCCCGGTGCCTCGGGAATAAAAGCGCAGAAGTGACGTCCGCGTAGTTCCACGAACAAATACAAGTAAGAGCAAAGTGTCACCAAAATGTCGAAATGAAATGAATGACAGGATGGTTCAGTTACGAGGCACGCTGCCCCGACGACCGCTTGACCTTGTCTGACTCTGAGGCTTGCGAGCTGATCACGATCGCACGTGTGACGCCAGCGCTACCGAACTATCGTTTAGTAAATGCCTTCCATACTATATCCATCCAGCATGCGCCACAGTCGAATACTATGACGTAGAGGGGAGCGCGACCTAGATAGCGGGTGAAGAGCATAAGTAGCGCATGCCGACTCCGCCAGAGCGCGAGAGAGATAAAGATAGACGTACGCGAGAGGCTTGTCAAGAAAGGCCAGAAAAGATGTTTCAGGCTTGCGACACACGCGCTCAAACCTCCTTGAAGGAGGGTATCCTCACACGCTCGCTCCACAGCATCGCCATCGGTGGCGAGCACCCTCGAATCTTGAATGAAGTAGGCGGGAGCGGAAATGCTCGTGAACGACTTCGACGATCTTAAGGAGTTGCCTCTTTGGGGAGGAAGCTCAGAGTTTGAAACGTCTGGGTAGGTCAACTTGGGCGCGTACTGTCGGTCGGGCTCGGTCCGTCGATTGAACGTAGCTATCAGATATCGGCTGTTATAGCTCCACAGACGTTATAATGCTCTCATTGGACGTGGCAGTCGACCATTATGGTCGGTGGGCCGCATTACCTCGTCGCCTTCTTTAATAACATTGCCTCAAGTGATCCTTTAGGAGGAATTTCAGCCTGCTTCTTCTATCTGTGGAAGAGTACCATACAAGACAGGTGGAGCTTTTATCAAATCATTGTGCTCAACCTCGTTACCCTCACAGAGTCCCCTTCGAGAGCGCTTCGGATCGCCGGCTAAAAACATTCCAACCCTTGACGTCAGGCTGCGAGGATACCGATAAGAATTGGGCCTAGCAATCAGTATATAAACGGGGCGGCACCGTATGGTTGTGTCAGACGGAATTCGAATCCTCCCTCTTGACACCTTCCTCTCAGTATTTTCATCATGCAGTCAAACGTCCATACTTTCTATGTCGACGCTGTCTTGTTTGACATGGTGTGTGTGTTCGATTCGTGCTTGCCAAATCTAACTCTTCCAGTGTGTTGATAGGATGGCACCCTCACTGACTCCATCGCTGCTGTCGAGGCTGCGTGGGGAAAGGTCGCGAAGGACATCGGGCAGGACCCGGCCTACGTGATCGCCGCCACCCACGGCAAGCGCGCTGTCGACAACCTCGCGCAGTTCAAGCCAGCAATCAAGTCCCACGAGATGGACGCGGAGGTCCAAAAGTTCGAAGAGAGCATTCTCTTCTTTGCTGACGCGTACCGCATACACGGTCCCAGCTCAGCTGTCCACTCCCATCCTATCTCGTCTTCCCCACTCAGCCCTGTCAGCTCTGGAGAGGCTACCCCGGAACTTATCACGTCTCCCACGAATTCACTACCGTCGTCTCGTGCTTCGTCCTTTGCTGCGCTCGACAGTCGTCGCCCTTCTTTCGCGTCCCGCTTGAATGGCATGCTGGCCATGTCAGCCGTGCCGGAAGCGGCTATCTACGATGCACGCCAGTTCGACAGCTCGATCCTCGAAGAAGACGAAGACATGCTCACTTTCGAAGCCGACTCCAAGAAGCAATACTTGGAGGCCTGGCAGATCGAAGCTGCCAGCGTAGATCGCTCTGTCCGTATTCTTCCCGGCGTCAGGAAGATGATAGACTCAATCCCCGAGGGCCGATATGCTGTTGCCACATCCGGTGCCAAAACTTATGGTACGTGATCGCGCTTTCAAATCTGACCAAAAGGACTGACGAGTTGTCTATTCATCGACAGCGTATGGATGCATGACGCGCGTCGGCATCGTACCTCCCAAGGTGACGATCACCGCAGATGACAAGCGCTTGAAAGCGGGGAAGCCTGCGCCCGATCCATTCCTCCTTGCTGCGCGCGAGCTGGGCTTCTCTGCGTCGAACTGCGTCGTCTTTGAAGACTCTCCGAGCGGGATCCGGGCTGGGCTCGCTAGCGGTGCAACTGTGATCGCCGTCTGCACCAGCCACGAGCGGAAGAAAATTGAACACATCGGTGCTCACTTTGTGGTAGAGAACATGGAGAGCGTCAGCTGTGAGCCCTGTAACGATGGTCGGCTCAAGTTTACAGTACAGCTCTAGAGAGAATTTGTGAATCACTATTTCGTCGAATAGCATCGTAGCCCATCTTTACGCTTGTGATTGCGTACTTATCCATCGCCTGCGGTTATGTTCATATGTAAAGTAAACACACATTGCCTCAAATAGACGAACGTGCTAGATCTGGTACGAAGGTGATTCACAAAGCTTATCGGATCGCAAAAAGGGAAACATAGCCCGGAGATAGGGTACTGCGGCGTAAAGGGTATGAGAATAAAGAACGCGCGGAGAACGAATTTCAACATAACGGGCCAAACATGCGCCTTTGGATAATTGGCTGTTTACATTATGTGTACGCTCACCGAACGCCCAACAGTTTTGGAAGTTGAGAAAGAACCAAACATGAATGGTCTTACTCATCCTCATCGACGAGGAATTCACGTTGCATCCAGAACGGCCCTGATGAGTATGTATCAAATGGATACACAACCGACAGAGAATGGAAGTGGACATACCAATTGGATCCTCGATATCATGGAAGACGGTGGACCAAACGCCTATCAAACCACACCGTGACCGAACGTTGCCCAATCCTATCGCATCAGCGCTAGAGCAGGAAAAAAAATCAGGCACATCGCTCCACCTTCCCAACCATTTCAGATGAATGCGACCTACTTCCATACCATTTGGTTATCGTTGCCTGCGCCCTGAAAAAAAAAACACACACGCAGTCAGACAGCACATTGCTATTGTAGCGAGGGACGTATACTGACGATATGCCACCATAGCTGATCATCGTCCGTAAGCTTGACGAAACCAACGACATTAAACTTCCCGTCCACTTCACCGACGACGTTGATCTTTGGACGCGTTGGGTGAGCAGGGTCGGGCTCGATGCTTGCGACACGATAGTATATATTCATCGTGGCTAACGTTTCTTCGGCGCCATCGAAAATCGTTGTATCCTGAGGTTCGTGATCTGGTACCTAACAATGTCCCACGCATGTCGGCCGCGTCCCGATAGCCAAGAACGAGGCGGTGAACTTACCGACGGGTCATTGTAAACTGGCAGGCAGAAGGACGCCACTTGTCAGTAATTCGCGTAATTGGATGGAAGAGAGCCAAACTTACGTATGAACTCACGGTGGTCCATGAACCCGTATCTCACCGACCACAATCCCTCCACGCAAGCCCAATCGTCCTCCTTGTCTAGATCCAATCCCCGAGGGATAATACTTTGACAAAATAATAGGCTCAGCGGAGAGAGATGAGAACTCTCTCCACTCTCGCCTTCCTTGTCCACCAGCAACATTCCGAAGTCATGCACGAGTGTCCAAATGAATGCCCAATCAACGCGCATGCTCCCATCCGGCATGAACGGTCCGTAGGCACGCTGTGCAGTATGGTGACGCAAGCTGTACACGAACGCCTGAGACGCCCGACGCCGCTCTGGATCGAGGTCTCTCGGAGTAAGCCCATACAACGCATGCAGCCTTGACAGCAGTTGTTCTTCCTCTTCCGACAACGCCTTCCAGGACTCACGCTCCAAGAACGCACTGTCCCCGACAAGATGTTGCATCCATCGTACGTTGCGCGACATCTCCTCAACACCGCCAGGAGAGGAAATGGGGAGTACATTGGTGATGAGGTCGATACAGGTGCGCAGCACCTGACGTCGTTCTTCTCGTCGACACACGGTCGGATGCTTCATCACCGTGCGTGCCCTCGTGATTCGCTGCAGTTCTCCCTTCCAGTCAACATCATCTCGGCGACTGCCAAGATGGGTCACTGTGCGTCGGGGGTCGTCAAGTGGCTGTGCGAGGTAGAGTCCCCGCCAGAATTGTCGGTTGAGAGCACCATAAATGGTCTCGTAAAAGAAACGAGAAGTCTGAGAGATGGATGCAATGTCGAGCGGGTCGAGTGCGAATAGGATGCGGTCGATGATTTCGAGCGACAAGTCTGCGAGGGTGGTCATTTCTCGAATTTTTGGCCCGAGATCGTTGGTACCGCCGAATGAGAATTGAGATCGACACCGAGAGGTGTCTTAGTGGGGCCAAATTCTTTGGCGTATTAATATTCCTTGGAGGAATTTCGCATTGGTTGAAACGGCGGGCAGAGAATGGCCATCGTTCGAAAAAAATTATTTCACTCTTGAGATCTTCCTGAGTGTGCGAACACTTAGATTGTGTCCACTGCCCGTAATAGAATGGTGGTACCGGAACTTTGGTCAGCATGCGGAAAAGTAATGCGACGTAACCCGTGCCTTCATGGAATGTTCGTTGAGCGTAGAGTTACGAAGGGTCGGTCAGACGACTGAATGCGGCGTACTAGCTCAGGGGCCATGTACTAAACTGTCACGTGTGAGGTTCAAGGTAAGCCACACAACAAGTGGGAAAAAAAAGCGATATATTCAGTGAAACATCTACCTATGGCTACAGAACGTATCTGAAATTGCGTGACATACGACAATGAACAAGGAACGGAAAAATACTGTTCTCTGGTTCGTGAATGTTCTGTGAATGCGCTGAGATGTAATAATGATGCGAAATGAATGAATGTACGCGAAATGATCGGAAACCTACGTGTGCTGCATGACCTAAAGTTAATACTTGCGTTTTGGTTAGTCCACAATGTCAAGGATTCTCTTCCTTGACGGCCTTTGACTCTCCTGAAGTGCCAGGCGTTGCAACCGATTTCGCAACACGCCTGCTTGCCAAACCAGCATTACGCCTAGCATCATCATCGGCCGCGTCGCTGGCGAGAGCCAGCCACTCTTCAACCAGTTGTTGCCCAACGGCAGGTTCAACCTCCGTACCATCTCGCGACACCTTGATCTCTCGGTCATGATTCCACGGGTTCCGCAAATGTCGTGTCCGATGGAATGGAACTCGCTTGGTGCACAGCCATTGAATTTTGAACGTTTCTCCCCAACTTGCCTCTCGTTGCTGAACCTCTGAATGGCCATGCATCGTTACCGTTGACACCGGTTGGATGTCTTCTTCGACGTCGCTCCTACTGTGCGGCTCCTCCGCGACGGGTTGCAAGTGCAATCCGGGATTACCCGGATCATCTACACCACCCTTGCTTCTTGCCCCTGCCCATATTCCAGGGTTCTTTCCTAATTCAGGTTGCAGAGCTGAAGGGGAGTCAGGGCCTTGGGACACTTGAGAAGTGACCGACCGTCCGTTATGACTGCAGCTGAAACTTGACTGCGGAGGGGGATCGGGACTGATGGGATCTTCGGAATCGCGATCAAGTGTAGGTGGCGCTGACCGTCGCTCTTGAGTAGATTTGGCTTGAGGGGAACTGGCAGCACTCGAACTATCTTCCGTTTCATCTGAAGAAGACAAGAGTGGAAAGGGGGATGCTTCAACCAACCGGCGCTCAGAGAGCGAAGTATACATCTGTGGGCTTTTGCGCGATGGACTTTCGTGTTGCTCCGGTGTACGCACGCGACTAGACGAGGGCGATGACGTACTGGGCGATGAACCTGCGCGCGGTGCCCACGAGATACTGTAGTCGGTACGAAGGATGTCACTCGCCATTCTGTGGTACGGGGAATCAGTGCGGTATGTCGACAGAGACTGCGGACAAAACACACTGTGCATATCCGTAAAACTCGCCGCTTTTGTTCACACTGAATATCAGAATGACCTCCTTGCTCGTACGAAAAGCCTGATCTAATATTGCCTCATTGTGCTTCTGGGTTGCCCACACACCACGTTCAACACTGAGGTCCAAGTCATACTGGCATCATCAAGTTAATTATGCTGCACGCCAGCTTCAGAGACAACACAGTGGACCCACCTTTGTCAGTGACTTGAGAATAAAGAAACGTTTAGGAAAATGACGGACCAACAAACTCGAGCTTGTCGAAGCATATGAGCTGGGTGATCGAGTAGGAACCTTGGGATTTACTCCCTCCACAGTATCCAACTTCAAAGGTTCATCATCCCTGGAAGCTGATGGAGCTGGCGTCGGATTACTTATCGTAGATGGGTTAATCAGATGGCCCTTGGACGAAGCAGTCTTCTCGACCGCTGACTCAGTACCCTTTTGTAGCGTGTTCTTGACATAATGTGTATGAACGCCCATCCCACGTTGAGCACCGACACCAGCTCGTAGATCGTCCTCTTTCCGGCGTGCTCTACAAACTAGCCGTGGACATCGGCGGTCGTGAGGTCGTAATTTGCGTCCACTGAATTGCGCGATTGCGCGATTCAAGTGCTCCTCAGATTGACAGTTCACGAAGGCGCAGTTGGAACGAGATATGAGGAAGATAGACATTACTCCACTGTCCTCGACTCCGCCACTATTTTCGGGGCTTGAAGAAACAGGAGCAGAGTACTTGAGAAATCGCCAGAGTTCATCGTGAGTGGCGTCACTTAGAACATTGCCTACCCACATTACCCACGTCGATCGATTGGGTGGTGGATTCGGGTGATAGTGACGGCGAACGGGTGGACGGTCATGTGAACGGGAGGTGCTAGCTGCCAACTTGTTGCTCAGATCATGTGCGTCGATCTTCTGCGAGCTCTGCACAGAAATTTGTTCTGGCGGATCGGCAGCGGCAGGGGAAACGGTGTCCCGCGATGTGGCGACAGCGATTGACTTGCTGCTAGGACCCAGAGTAGGCGAGGGTAAGCGCTCCGAGTCTGTCGACTGCGCCCTGAGCGTGTTGGAATCTCTGCGCAGGCGCCGAGTCCAGGGGCCCGGATGGTTCATGGGATAATGATGTTGAGCTTGAATAGGGACACCCCTGTTGAACGTGTCTGCAGATGAGCCCGGACTATGGTACCACTGATACACGTTAGGCTGGTACTGTTGCGGTAACCCAAAATGACCGGTCGAACTATACAGGGGTGGCACATGTTGTATGCCGAATGATCCTGCATGAGATGGTCCAGGGCTGCTAGTTGCGGACTGGGGCATAGGCAACGGAAGGCGCTGTGCTTGCTGGTAAGATGGATTGCCACCTTCCACACTAGACCGATGCTGGAAGTATGGTAGCGGCTGATGTCCAGGAAGGGGGAAATATCGAGTTGGGGGATATGGACTGGATTCTAGTGGTTGATATCCGTAGTACACGTGTGGTTGAGATAGCTGGTTCTGGAACGGAGGGGGATGCGATGACATCACGTACTGTCCGGGAAAACCATTATGAGCAGGCAGAGGATGGGCGGGAACAGTGGATGGCGATGTTCGACGTGCGAGAGATGCAGAATGATCTGGGTTGCCCGAGGTCATCTGGGGTTCCGGTCTGTGTGTCGCAGGATGAAACTGGGCGCTTACAGGGCCAGACGAAAAGAAAGATGGATTAGTCTGTGACCGTGGTCGCAACGTAGACCGAAGGGAAGGACGGTGAGGTGGTGGCTGAGAAGTCCAGGCATGCATGCCAGTCGTGAGTGGAGGGAAGTCCGTGAACCCAGGTGGGTCGAATTGAGTATCGTCGCTGGATATCAGAGAAAAACCGCCAGGGAATGCGTGATTTTCCGAAAATGGGATTGAAAGTGGAATTCCTGGTGAAGAAGATGTATCGAATGCGGGCACGCTGAATGGAACATAGGAACCTGTCCGAGAACAAAATGATCAGTCAAGTGATGTAGCACGAGGAATTGTATAAGGGAAATGAGGCAGAGAAGAGTGGTACATTATGGAATGATTCCGACAGCTGTCCTTCCCCACCAGAGGTACCAATGGGATGAATCCGCAATGGAATGGACTTCAAATTATAGCCACTGGCAAGAACCAAAGGGGTGGAAATCAGAGAAAAAAATACAACAAGGCGGAACGAGGGAAGAAAAATGAAGACAAAGGGACTAGGTCCTGACGAAATGCCTGGACTGCAGTACACGTGCATGGCAATTGCCACACAAACGACACATACCATTTTCGGAGGTTTCTCCCTGGGGTGCGGCTGGGGCGTCTGTGCCAGATGTTGAACGATTTACGAATGAAGGTGGGAGACTATGAGGAGGGTGCATTCTCTGCCGGTATTTGCGTGTATGATCCTCATTGTACATTATTCGCTGCAATTAGGGGCAAAAACCCATGAAAGACCCCTAACGAAGAGAAACCCCCGAGGAACAGCAAGATAATTTTTGCAGATGGCAAGGCAGGTTGTCAACTTGAGTGTGTGTTGATCAACGAGCAAGCGTGTCGAAGGGAAGGGTAAGATAATACCACCCAAATGTTCAAGGTGTGTAGGGGTTGACCCGTGAGAGATATGACGTATGACATCATTCCGTGTGCGCCAGTTCCACTCGTCTCCACTGTTCTTCCAACTTCTCCTCCCGACGCCGCTCTTGTCACAGCGCCTGTGCGTAATATGATAATGACCCACAAGGTGTCATTTGTGCCTTGGAACGAGTTGTTACTACGTTGTTACGAAATCCAGGCTGCATTGGCTCTACCGGATCTTCCCAGGCACCATTTTGCGCGAAGCTCGGACATGCCAACCAGGGTGAGCACTCCCATAAGTAAGGGGTGTGGATGATTGGCACCACAGCTGGCTCTGAGGCGGAATCAGTGTGGAGTACTGCGCTCCAACGGAGTGCCAGATAGACCCCACAAGTCAGCACATATCAAGCCTATCAGTTAGTATAGGTCGGAATGAAAATCGACGGATACAAATTGTTATACCACCTCGTGGAGACTGCTGGCGTAGATTTATGATGAGATCTTGGTCATGCAAACCCGAAACAGGAGAGTGGATGCTCGGAAAAGAATGCTGATTAGATCTTATTCCTTAGGGGGAAGCGCAAACGTACTGTGGAGTCAGCGGTCCAATCCGATCATCTTCGTTTTTCGTGCAAGTATTGTTGTATGAAAACCAATCGATTGGCGTGAATCGAGCAGTAGTCGTGAGGAGCTTTCGATGCCAGATGTTCGGAATCGACAGACAGAGTCAATGCTCGAGGCAATCGTGTCCGAGTTTTCGGCAGCCTGCGAACATGGCCCAGCATTCTCAACTTGAAATGGCTATGGTCCAACAACATACCCAACAACGATGATGAGAAACTTTAACTGATGCGAGCAAATACCAGCATCAGCAGACCTGTATGTATCTCTGATGAGTCGGAAATATGGCGGGGGAGCTGCACTGATGTCTAACTGCTCAAATCAAAACATTCAACACCAGCTAAGCAAATTTCACCTAACCTATCTCACGTAA
>JBBPQU010000368.1:0-23170 GCA_038092655.1 Boletus sensibilis | reverse complement strand
AGAAGAGCTCTAAATCGTGGCCAGACTATGATCCTTCAAGGTCCAATCGTTCTTCGGCCCGGAACAACCTTTGCGTAGAAGTATACTAACGTCATGTATACCATTCTGCATGCGATTGTGAGTTTTCACACGTTATCGAATGCTAGCGAGTCACTATCACCGGCTGTGGTGGTACAGGGTATACAGCCATTCCTCCACGACAATGTCTTCGTAGCTCGGACACGTCTGGCTGCATGAGGAATATATTGATCGCGGCGCGGTCCTGGCAAGTGCACACAGCCGAAGTTCGAGATTCCGTAGAGTGTGTTTCCGAAGCGGCTCCAAACCACGGAAAATTGGGAGCTTGGCAACGCAACCATTCACGGGCAGTGCTACCTTGAGCGAGTGGGCAATATAATGCATTGTCGCCGCACCAGCAGTCATGCAAGGTTCTGTGTCACATGTCAATTTCGAGACGCTGGGTGCTCAGAACATACCTCTTACGAAGATGTGACAAAGCAAGATGACACATTTTTGCAACTAGGCTAGATATGTAGTCCTTGAGGACTATTGGCGAGGTTGCATGTTGTTTTGGAGCAAAGTCAATTGAGTAAGAGACTCGGCACATGGTTGTCTGGAGCCTGGAGGCGATCACATAAGCGGATACATGACTCATTGCGGCTAAAAGTAGTCATTACACTCAACAATCCCATTTTTGGATCTCCATTATATGTTTTGATGGCTGTCCTCTTCATCCTGGATACCACATCAAGGGGAAAGCAGCTGAGGTCTGAGGTATGAAAATATGGTGTATCTATTTCAATGGATCTACTGTTTTCGCCATTTACTCAAGGCCCTGAAAGGCTGTATAAAGGATATATCAGGCATGGAAAAACAAAAACATTAACGCATTTTTGACATATTTGAGATATGGGCTTGCAAACTGCATGACCAGACACCATTCATATGTAGGTAGAACGTATCATAAATTCAAATGGTCGGGATTAGAGCTGGTTATGTTATTGCACATTCTCCCCCTGACCGGACCTGATGCGGCTGGGCTAGCAAAATGATGTTTGGATATCCTTTCGGATATTATAAGCTTTAATTCTATCGGTCCTACACTTTCACAAATGTCACTGAGAGCATTCTATGACGCATCTTTCATTTTCTGTTTAATCCATAGTGGTATAATAGATTTCTGAAAAATAACCATGGGAGCATGGAATAAATATTGTTCGCTCTCCCTGCCGATGGTGCTAGGTACGGGCACGGATTCGGGCGTGGACCCGGCGGCGATGAGAGGGAAGGAACATGCGGGGTCTCCTGGGTAGCACGTCACTGGCTCGAGCAGCGGGTGAGTGAGATCAATTATCGTGGCAAGCGCCCATACTTTGTCTGTCGAGATGCAGCAGAAGGTTTGATCGAGTGGTAGTGTTAGAGACAGAAAGAAAAGAACCAAGACAAAACAGCAAGAATCCAAGCACATGGATCGTACGCCAAATTACCCAAAAGAAAAACAAGCAAAGCATTTCATGGTCATCGTTGAGCACCCAACCATCCCATCATCGTCAGCGGCACAACACACCTCCAACCCTTCAAGCATCTTCCTCGACAGTCTGGTTCGCAGCGCCAACGGCCCGCTTCGCATCGACGGCCCACTCAGCCTCTCGGATGCCAAACTCCATTGGGAGAATGGTCAAGTTGAGGGTGAAAATAGTTAGCCCATAGGGCTTACGAACACGCGATTCCCATCCCTCAGGAAGCCGTTCTTCCAAGAAAATCGCCCGGAGGTCGTCTACCCGACCACCAAAAATAGTCGGGATCGTCGACGTGCTACATAAATCAAAGAATGAATGTCAGTCTACCATAGAGGAGGGGGTGGATGACAGACGACGCACTTGGAACTGCTAAAGATTCTATGGACGAATTGGAGGCTGTACTCTTTGTTCGTCGCCTTGGACTCGACTCGACGCTTCCCCGCAATGCGAGAGAGATCTTTAATAGTGAGAAGTGGGTTTCCGTCGGCGTCCTTGCCAGTAGCGAACGAGAAAAGTTCTTCAATGAAAGGTGGATGTGGTACCGCTTGGTTGGCCTGCAACGCTGTATCGAGTCCTGATTGGAATGGACGGGTAAGCGATCACATTGGCTGAGTAGCGGAGATGTTACGCACGGGTGAGCGAAGCGTCGTGTTCAATTCCGTTGTGCAAGCTAATCTCCTCCAAATCAAACGTATCTCTTTTATAGCTTTTGTTCAGCATGCGGGCGGTGTAGTGGCACGCATAGTAGCAAAACGAAGGGCTAAAGTTGTACGTCGCATGAAGATGTTGGGGAAGTGCGGTGAACTTTAGGCCTCTTCCACTGCGTGAAATGATTCCTAAACACATTTGAACGAAGGAAAAGAACGCGGTGATTAGTGAGCCAAATAGCGCGGTGGTCGTCTGAAAGTGCAGACATACCATGGTTAGCCATTGCGTTCAATGCAGGGCAACAGGATCGACTTTCGCCTTCCTGCGGTGGCCTGTACTCTGGCCAATATCCTCCGAAGCCTGGATGACCCTCAGGTGTAACTTCTCCGACAGGACGGCCAGACCGCACAAGGTTTCCCAACGTCAGAAAGAGATCCCAAGTCAAGACGCTCGCATCGTAGAAAGCGTTGGAAATGGAACTGAAAATCTTCATTCTGCAGTGTGGAATGGTGGACAAGCTTGGGAGCTAAGGGGGACAAATCGCACCAGAGCTGAACGTCCGAGGGCATTCAGATAAAGGCGCGGGGAACCGAACAGGCATGTCGACGAACGGTCTTCTAAGAGGGTGAATCAATCGTTGGTTGCGTCGAGGAGTGAGTGAAAGTGAAGTTGGCACGCGTGACGCATTGAATTATTGAACGCTAACGAATCACACTATCACCAGATATGGTGGTAGAGAGCGCGCATGGGACAGTGATTTCTCTACGACTATATCTCCGTGGTTCGGATACGCCGTCTGGCTGCGTGAGGAAATTGATTAGCTGTCCTGGAATATGCACTACAGCCTTCCAAATTCCGTAGAGAGCGTTTTCAGAAGACTTCGAACCTCGGGAGAGTGGAGTCATTCGGGGCATGTAGTACTACCTTGCGCGAGTGGGCAATATAGAGCATTCTCGCTGCCAGCGGCGGTCATTCAGGTTCTTTGTCAGTTTCAAGACGCTGGGAGTTCAGAACATACCTCTTACGAAGATCATGAGCCAGGACGGCGCATTTTTTGCAATTAAATAGTCCTTGAGGACTGTTAGCAAGGTTGCATATTGTCGGCGTTTTGGAAAAAAGTCAATTCGGCAAGAGTTCAAGCTCTGAGTCAAGTTTGGTTCCGCGACTACTCCTCGTTTTTGATTAGCACTCCCCATCTACTCGTTGCCATCGCCAGAGTCCCTCTACAGAAAAAAACTCTTAGAACATGTCCACGCACGAACAACGTCTCGCTGCCCTCCAAACCGAAATCCAAACCCTCGAAGCCGAGAACGTCACCCCCAAAGAATGGACCCTCCTCGGCGAAGCCTCTGCCCGCACTCGCCCACACGACTCCCTCCTCCAAGAAGACCTCGAATTCGAACGTGCGACACGCAACGTTCCCATCGTCACTGACGCCGTCGTCGCAGCCCTCGAGGAACGTATCAAGGCACGCATCAAAGAGGGTCTGTTCGACGACGTGGCGCGGCGACGGCCCGCCGGGGACGCAGTGCCTTTTTTACCCTCCAAGCTAGTGGAGCTGCAGGATACCAAGTCTGCGCAATCGTTGGCACAGATATACGAAGGCGCGTACGTCGCTGTGCAGTCTGGCACGTCGACAGACGACCGAGACGGTCGGTTACGGCGGGAACACGACGAAATCGCCCGTTTGTGGGAGGGCATTTGCGCGAAATTGGATGCGTTGTGTAATGCGCATTATGTGCCTAAACAGGTACGTTCATATCTATGCCCCTCTTCTCTTTGATGGTTTGGTGCTCATGGGATGAGGTCGACAGCCAAAAGCGACTATCACGACGGTGTCGGACGTCCCAGCTGCATCCCTCGAATCGGCGCTACCCTCTGGCCGTTCAGTCGCCAGCATGCTCGCTCCCGAAGAAGTATTAGCCCCCGCATCCTCATCCGACGTCCGTGCACGCAGCGAATTAACCCCAGCCGAAAAACGCGCACGACGGATAAAAGAGAGGAAAACGAAAAAGAAGATGCGAGACGCATTGACCAAGACCGCGGACAGGTACGCCAAAACCAAATCAAGATCGACCAAGCAAGAAAAGGAAGCTGCGCTCAAGAGCCTCGTCAAGTCTGGAAAAGGCGTCACGGTCGTCGGCAAGGGGAGCAAGACGCAACAAAAGACGGGTAAATTGGCCAAGAAGGTCAAGTGACGTGTGGTGATTTTTTCTGTGCGTCGCGTTTTCGTCCGTTTTCTCTCGCCCGCTCAGACTTTTTTTTATATCAGTCGGGAAACTGCAGACACGACTCGAACGCCGTGCGAGGCTCTTCCATCGAGGCCGAAAAGAGGCGTGTCACGAATGATTGTCGCAGGATAGGTGGAGCTGTCGGCCATGCATACCATGCGAGCGCGTTGCTCCGAGTATACAGGGAAGAACGTTTTATGACGCAAATGTATTAGAAGGCAAAAGATCAACCAGGGCTTTTTCGATATACGGGATTAGTACGAGGTCGTCTCGTCGACTCCTTCCCTCTGAATACATGATGATGAAATTCTCCGAAAGTTGATTTCGACAAGGTGAAACCAACAGTGTCTTTGAAAGGATTGATGTTTCTTGGCCAAGGACAATAGCCTCACCCAGGTAGTACTGTCATCACCCTGAGCTGCGCGTCCGAGGACAAAGGAAATCAATGATATATTTAGTGTTCCATCTACGTCGATGGCCCAGACATCGCATGGGCACTTTTGTTGGGCGAAAACATCAGCTGCACCTACCCAACAGACAGCTCCAAGGGCGGCGACAAAGTCATGCGCACTTGACCCGCCCGCCGCCCATTCAAAACCCAATCACCACCGTCCAGTCCTTGGTAATCCCCACCGCTGGATCCTTGACCACCACCACGCCAGCCCGATCATCACCACCCGCCTCATACGTCCACTCCAATGCCCGCACACCCTCCTCGCCCTCGAGCACCACCGACACCGACGCCGGTCGCGCGTCCACACCCACCACCACGACCCGCTCGACCCTCACATCCGCCTCCTCCACCCCCCTCGCAAACGCGTTCGTAGGCACATACGACGGCACCATATCAGCCGCCGCCGCGGCGAGATCGTTGCTCTGGACAACAATCTCCCGAATCTTCTTCTTCTTATTCCCGTCGTCGGTGTGCGTCGTCGAGGCTTGGAAGGCCCGCCAGACGAGTTCTCCCCGTTGGTAACCAAAGCCTTCGCCGTCGTCGAAGTAGAGTTCGCCTTTGGCGCTGCCGTCGACGTCCAGTGCAACGCGGAGCGTGAAGGGGTCGTGTTTCATCAGGGGGGAGGAACGGCGGGGACGTTCGCGCGTGGGGAGGATGGACCCACCACGGGTGAGCAGAGGGATTTCGTGGAGGGCCGCTGGGACGGTGACCGTCCGGCCGGAGGTTTCAGAGGTAGATGGACGATAGGCAGTGTGTGAGAAATAGTCATAATAGACCTGTGCATCGGAGAGATAGACAGAGGCAGACGTTGCCCCTCGTGTGGTCACAGGTTTACACAAGAGACCAGAAGAACCGAGGTAGAACTGGTCATCGATCCCAAAGCCTTGTTCGTCGTTGGGGAACATCACGTATTGAGGGCTGCCCGTCACGATTTCGCGTCAGGGCTAAACACGCTCCTCGAACGGTGATGGAGACACCTACCGCAGTATGGGTATTCCCGTCAAACTGCTCTCCCTGAATGCATTATACCAAATCGGCAACATCGCATACCTTAACCTCAACATATCTTTGATCATACCCTTGTAGGGCTCATCCAAGAGATATGGTTCGCGGCGCTTTGTGTCGATGTGTGCATGGGCTCGGAAGAAAGGCGAGAACACGCCGACGCCGTACCACCTAACGAGCATCTCGGGATCGGGATTGCCGAAGAAACCGCCGACATCAGCTGGAGATGGGTTAGAAATCCCATTCATAGGAAAGAACGCCGGGATAACACACATCCTGCAAATACCATTCCGGCGAGTCCGTTCGAAAGAACCATCTTCACTCCCACTGCCATGTGTTCCCATGTACCCAGGTTGTCACCAGTCCATATCGCCGCAAAGCGTTGGGTACCGGCGTAGTAGGCACGGGTGAGCACGAAGGGACGTTTGGGAGGGTCAGAACGGTGATAGAGGGCGTTGTAGGTTTGGTTGGCCTGATATAAAATGAAGGAAGAGGTGACAAGAGAGCAGTGAGTAAAACCCAGAGGATTAAGAGAGGTACGTACAAAAAGCATGCCATTGATGTTATGCACATCTCGGTGCTCCCATCCGCCATAATGTATGTTGTCCCTCGGCATCGAAATCTCGGGGCCATTGAATACCGATGGCTACATGAAAAATCAGTCAGATAGGCCAGGTTTCTTCGAGTCCAAATGGATGGGGTGTTGGATGAAGCAACAAACCTCGTTCATATCGTTCCAGATAGCCACGTTCTCGGAGCTCTGCGTCCACGCCCAAGAATCATCGATGCTCTTGGTCTTGAATAACTTGACCCACATATCCCAGCTCTTGGGGTTGAAGAAGTCGATCCACGAGGAAGATCCAGGCCAGCACCATCTACACAAGGTATGTTGTTGGTGTAACGACGAGGAACATGGGAAGACCGACATACCCTTCGTATTCACCCTCTCCCGACTTGGGCTTGACAAGCACGCCGAGATCAGACGCAATTTGGTAAACGGGGTAGTCGGCCTCGCGTTTGAGATGGGGATCGATGATGACGACCATCTATGCAGACCGTCGGAATCCATCAATGGGCAACTTGAGACAGAAAGACACACCTTTCGTTCCTTGGCTTCTACGTCTGCAATCATCTCTACTGGA
The DNA here is from genome assembly GCA_038092655.1 of Boletus sensibilis. Taxonomy (NCBI): domain Eukaryota; kingdom Fungi; phylum Basidiomycota; class Agaricomycetes; order Boletales; family Boletaceae; genus Boletus; species Boletus sensibilis. The sequence continues at coordinate 16,170 of JBBPQU010000368.1, read as the reverse complement.
TCAGGGAACGTTTTTTCGTCCCACATAAAGTACTTGTGTCCTTCAGCATATTCAATATCAAGCCAAAAGACGTCGACCGGCATGTCCTCCTCATCGAACCTCTTCTGTACTGATTTGATGTCTTCACTGCTGACATAATTCCAGCGACATTGGTGATACGCGAGGGAGTACAACGGGGGAAGCATGGGAGTACCTGTGAGGCCGGCGTATTGGGAGAAGACCGAGGCAGGGTCAGGACCTGGGAGAATGAAGACGTCGAGAATGCCAGATTCAGAGATCCAGTGTGTCTCGGTGCCGTCGTTCTTCTTTCCGACATCGATCCAGGTGTCGCTTCCAATGGCATTGAACACGGCGACGGTACCCTTTTTACCGTGTGCATGCATCAAGGAGACAGCGCCATACAGAGCCACAGAGGAATCCGCAAGGTACTCGAACACGTCAGCGTTGTAGAGTCTGTAAGGATCCGAATAGGTTGCGTCGGGACCAGTGGTGGAAGGGAGGGACATGTTTGTAGCATGTTCAGGAATACCGTAGACATGGGGGTGGTTAGGGAAGGTGATGTCGAGTGAGAGGGATTCAGGGCCTGTGAAATGGACGAGGTGAGTTCGTGATGAGACACGTGAGACGTGGTAATTTACCCTTGGGCTTTGAATCTGTCCAAGTCGACCAAGTCTCGTCCCACCAAGCATCTTGCTGCTCGCCCTCAAACCAGGCAGCATTATTGATGTGGAATGGGACCTGTTCGCTTTCTACGCCTTCAATCTGTGGAGGCTGTGTGTCCTGCTTCGTTCTGAAATGTTCCATGTGGAGTAGACCACGACCGTTCAAGACGACTTGCTCCTCGCCGTTCTTGTAAAAGGTGACCTTGAGAGGGTTGTACTGCACGACGACCTCGAACATGGTGCCTTGAGAACCATATCTCGTGTGTGTCTCGTCTTTTCCGACGAGCCATCTGACGTGATCCGATTTGCTCAAAGGAGGGTCGCGAACGAGAGCCCACGAAGCAGCTTCGTCGTAGTGTTTCCTCAAGCTAGCTACTTCGTCCATTCGGACACGTATGACACCATCTTGGTGTGCTCTGACTTGGAGGGAGAACTCGACGTTTGGGTAGATGGCGGACTTTACGATGGCGGTGAAAAAGGCGTCGGTGGGGTCACGGAGGATCGAGGATGGGTCGATGTAGTACGGGGACTGCCACGACTCACCGGCAGCGTGTGCGCGGGCAGAGAGAGCGCGACCGCGGCGACAAAAACCCGACTGGTCGCAAGTTTTGAAGGAATCGTGCTTGAATGCGAGTGCCCAGGTCGACACGAGCAGCGCGACGAGGAGCGACAGAGACCGCATCGTCGCGGCTTGAGTTGATGCTCGACAAAGTACAAGTACACATGTACCTACTGGTTCATGACATAATACATTCTCACGCCAATACACCCTCGAATGCGATCGCCCGGATGGGTGCGCCGTCACACCCCCCAATTTTGACCGGCAACAGGCTTACGACCGGCCTCTCCAACCCGATAACCTCCTCGAGCCCCCTCAAATTCTCGGCGATCAACCCCCCCGCGCCGAGAATGACGCCGTGCACGCTCACGTGCTCCGAGTTCTCCCTCTTCTTCATTTCGTCCGGTCCGAGTGTATCCACGCCGATCACTCTCACCCCGCGCTCGACCAACTCCCGGGCCGCATCCGGATCGAGGTAGGGATGGTCACCGTACTTGTCCGTGCCCCAATAGCGCGACCACCCCGTGCAGATCAGCACGATCACCCCCTCCCCGAGCTTCCCCTCATACCCCTTCACGTCCTCCCACGTGATCCTCTCCCGTGGTCCCTTGTCCCGCACGTCCACCACCACCGCACGTCCAAACAGCCGCCCCAGGTCCACCTCGTCGATCGCCGATCCGTTGGCGATGAAATGCGACGGCGCATCGATGTGCGTGCCCGTGTGCGATCCGAACGAGAGCGCGGTCACATTGGACGACTGTTCCTCGATGGTCTGCCATTTGTACGAGGAAAAGGCAGGGTGTCCGGGCCAGAGCGACATCCCTGTCGTGCTGAGCGTGTGCGAGAGATCAATGATACGGAATGCCATGGCTGTGGTCTGAAAACAAAAAATGGCTTGAAGCTTGATACCTTATATTATGAATCTGAATCGGGCCGGATTCTACCTGATTTAGCTCCCTTCAATGTACACGGGGCTGTCAGACGTTGATCACGATGCTTCGATGCTCCACCAACTGGCCAGTCGGGATGGGGTATGGGACGAGCCTGACAGGTCACGCGCCTCAGCTCCATCTAATCCGCGCACTGCCGAGCATGCGTTGACCTTTCGTAACGGGATCGGTTAGAAATTGAACGGAGGGTTGACCATGTTTCGACCTTGGACGTATACCGTCATGCACAAGCAGCCGTGAAAAATAAAAATGCCCGCGATTTTAAATCTCCAATGAGCCCTAGTGTGGTCAATTGTCGTTGTACTCATAGAACCCTCTTCCACTCTTTCTTCCCAACCACTGTGCATCGACCATGCGTTCGAGCAGCACCGAAGGCCGGTATTTCGAATCGGACGTGCCCGTGTACAGTGTCTGTTGTATCGAGAGACACGTGTCGAGACCGATACTACGACGTTATGTTAGCGACTTTTCCAACACAGGCATCATACCATCGCCGAGACTCACAAATCAGCTGAAATCAAGATCAGAAATCCACCAGCAAACGCAAGACATCGACGAGTACTTACCAAGCTGGAGGGGTCCCATCGGATGAGCCATCCCTAGTCTGAACGTCTTGTCAATGTCATCTCGCGTCGCAACACCCTATGTTGGGAGAACGCATTAGCTTCCACCTCGACATGATATTTACCATAGGAGCAACCTTTTCTAGACACATGATCGCCTCGTTTATGAAAGGCATCAAGAGAGCATTCGAGACGAAACCAGGGACGTCTTGCGACGTTGCGACCTCTAACGAGTCAACAGATCAGTTCGCGTAACCGGACCACGTCGACGGTCGATCGTCCCAACCTTTACCACACGCCTCCGCAAAGGCACGCGAACGATCCAGCGTGTCTTTGCTAGTTTGCACCGCAGATATGAGCTCGACGAGTTTCTGCAAACAAACCTCACATCCCTCGTCCCACTAAAGATCAACAAAACGCACCATCACCGGAACCGGATTAAAGAAATGCAACCCTACAAAAAAAAAAGCCCACTCGTCAGTCAGCACTCCGACCCGCCCCGTCCCAAACAAAACGCACCAACGACCCGACTCGCAGCCCTCTTCCCCTCCTCCGACGCCGCAGACACCCCCTCGGGCACCACCGCCGCCGCGATCTTGGTAATACTAATCGACGACGTATTCGTCGCCAAAATTGCCCCCTCGTTCATCGTCTCCCTCAACTCCCGAAACACCCGCTTCTTCAACTCGACCTTTTCCGATACCGCCTCGACCACCATATCCACGTCTCGCATCGCCGCGAGCGTGTCCACGATCCGAACGCGGTCTTTGGCTTCCGCGGCTTCGGTCGGCGTGAGTCGCCCTTTGGAGACGTCCTTGGAGAGGAGGGTGGAGAGGAAGGTGTGGGAGTGGGCGAGTTGAGCGGGGGAGGTGTCGTGCAGGAGCACGGGGACTTTGGCGCGGAGAGCGGAGACGAAGGCAATGCCGGTGCCCATTTGGCCGGCGCCGAGGACGCCTAGTTGCTTGATGCCATGCGCGACGGACATGGTTGGTTCAAGAGAGAGAGGTGGCCAGTAGTTCCGAATCACGTGAAATGAACTGATCTACATTTGCAACGAGCTCACGCGCTATAGGATTCCCTACGTGTACACACCCACATCAAACGCTAGACCAGCCAACTTTGATCATGCAAGCCCTAGTGTGAGAGTATATACCACAAACGAGCGTCAAAAAAAAACGGAAAATGTACCAAAAAGCAACGCATTCACAAAACGAACTTGAATCGCGCACAAACACGTGCATTGGCGTGACGGAGGAATCGAAAACAACAAACGAGAGAGAGAGAGAGAGAGCAGGCAAATCGAAGATTCGGTGGCGTAGAAAGAACGGAGCACTGTGCGAGAAAAGAAAAAAACGATGGTCGATGATCGTGGGGTAGGCTGAATCGATACACAGTAATAGGGCAATAAGGATGGGAATAGTTATGTACGTGTAATGGGGATGGGATGGGGATGAGTGCGGTAGAGGTAGAAGTGATTGCGACAGGGACTGGAATGCGGGTGGATGAACGAGGACAGATCTAAGTTGGAACAGTGGTTGCGTAGCGTAGCGAGGCCAAGTGAATAGATGCGAGCATGTGCTGGTGAAATAATGTGCTGGTCCGTCGGCGAGGAGATGCGGTGGTGAAATGAAGAGATGAGGGCGGTCCCGAGAGGGAAGAAGCGCGCATACACGCGTCAAATCATACTTGGCGATGATTCGGAAAAGTGTGAGCTGGATTACCGTATTAGCTTTCCCCAATCCAAGACACCTCCTCCCTTTTCTCCTCCACCTTCTCGCCGCGGGAAGGCGTTCCAAAATCTGAGCGTCTCATCCCCAGCGCCAGTGACAATTGTCTCCCCATCAGGACTCATGGCGAGATAAAGCACCCGATGTGTATGTCCGGTTAGTGAAGCGACTTGGGAAAGCGAAGGATATCGCCATATACATATCTGATTTTGAGCGGTCGTGCTGGAAAAGCCGTGCGTACTGACGAGCTCATGAGAGGTCTGTGACCAGATAAGATTGCAGACCTGCACCAAAGCGTCAATCACGACATGTACGAGCAAAAAATTCAACACACCTGGCTCCCAGTGTCCAACTCGTTCAACATCGTGCCAGTAAACGTATTCCAAAATCGAATGTGTTTATCCTGTGTTCCACCACCCGTGGCTAGTACTCCAGAGACGTGAGGATCCCAAGCGAGTGCCTTGACGGCCGCAGTGTGTTCGTGGAACTTCCACAGGGGAACATCCCCATCCCCATCGCTACCACTATTTGACCTTGAACGGCGTGTTGAAGTGCCGATGCCGCCTCCAGGTCCAGATCCAGAAGAATGAATAGAAGACGCGATGGAGGAGGCACGGCGAGATCCGCGGAGGTCCCATATACATACTTTGTTGTCGTTGCCTCCGCTAGCGAGCGCTGAACCCATCCCAGAGCCTCCGGGGCCTTGAGCGGGCGCACCTCCTGTACTCGGGGCTCCAATCCCTCCTTCAACGCCTGATGCTCCAACAGCTGTGCCGGCAGCGATACCAGTCCCGCGCGGATTTCCAAAGCCCATCCCCAACTCTCCACTCCACCGCAGCCCACAGACTTCCTGGCGATGCCCTGCACACTTCCTAAAGGGTCTCCCTCCGGCACTTTCGCGGACATCTCGGTGATGGACCATGCGATCTCTGCTTCCACTACTTAGGATATGGCCATTCCAAGATAGAGCACCGATTCGTTGAGTATGCGCAGGGGCATAGGTGCGGATGATGGAGAGAGTCGGGGCATCGTAGATGTGTAGATGGCCAGAAAGTGTGCCTACTGCAAGTGACGTTCCCTGTGCAGACGGGAGGAATGTTAGCATATACTCAAGTTGAGGGGGAATACGGCCAAACCTTTTGCACCCATGCGACGGAACTGATTGTATCACCAGAACCGCTCAAGTCGCACAACTTGGAGACAGCGGCGTTATGAGCTGTCCATAGGTAGACACAACTACCCAGACCGACACCGAGGACGTTCGTACTGGACCAGTCGACGAGATTGAGGTAAAAGTCGTCTGCAAGATCCGGTGCGTCGAGGACCCTGTAGGGTGTCTTGCAGACGCTGCGAAGCTGGCGACGGGGGGACTCGAGGAGTTGTCGCGATTCTGCGCGCACGGGGGACATGGAATATGCTTCGTCAGTTGGTGTGTCGAGACGGCGTCCACTGGTGGGTGTTGGAGATGGGGAAGTGTAATGGAATATGCGCCGGCGCGTTGGAGTGGTGGGTGCGATGGATGAGGATGAATGGGCGGGGCGTGTTGGTGATGCGGGACGACGAAGTGAGGGAGGGGTCACTTCACTGTGAAGAATGGAGTTGAATATGGCGTTGGCTTGTTCTAGTGGGGAAGCATCGGGTGTGTGGGATCGGACCCATAGGGGTAAATAGATGTTGCATTAGGGCCCAGTCAGGTATGAAACGACAAAGCATGGACGAGACTCACCCTTTATAGCATCTGATTCGGTGGGTATCGTGCGATGCTTTGAAGGGGTTGAAGGACCACTGTCGTCCATGAGATGATAGGACGTTCGCATATCGCCAGTGTCCCTGTTGGGCACGAAGCGATCGCCGTACTCTCTGTGTGCACGTGAAGTGTTTTCGGGTGATTCTGGGCCCGGAGTGTCGCTCGCGGTGAGTTGTGAGTAGTTGAGGGAAGGGATCGGGACGGGGGCAACCGCAGGGGAAGTGAGGACAAAGGCGGGGTTTACGCGCTGTCTGTTTCTGCGGGGAGTGTCGTCGTCGGTGTCTTGATGTGCGGCGCGCAGTCGTTTGCCAAAGGGCGAGTTTTTGAGACCGGACATGGTGTAGGACGACGTGGAGCGGGTGGGAGCAAGTTGAATGGACGAGATAATGAGCGGGTTGGCTTCGAGGACGAGGACGATACGGAGCACGAGAAGGGAGAGGGTATGCGAGAGCGAGTCGGCGTATGCGAGTGCAGAGGATGGCGACTTGTCCGACCCGGCGCAGGGGCAAAGCGAATCGCACAGAACCAACGACGCGTCGATTACCTAACACCCCCCCGCCGACTTTTCAATCAGCGACACTTCAAAAAATACAACAAAAAATCACAAAAAAAAAACGCAACGAGCGCGGAAACAAGAGAAAAAAACGAACACACACTGGAGTAGACACCTCAGATGACATCCGGCCCAGTTGCTAACCGGACCAGTTGGTTCAAGAGGTGAACTTTCGCTCGACCCGTTCAAGCGGAGACTGAATACAACACCGATTCAGCCAGGACGCGACTCGTCGTCGTCGTGGACAGTGAAGCAACACGCACCTATCAGGTTTGGAGAACGAGAACGAGTCCAAGGTCTTTCCGAGACGCGTCTCTTCTCCAGATGATACCGGCATGCTCGTGCTCTCTGAATGCTGTAGAGCGAGTGTGAATGCAATGGGAGCGGACCAGGTAGCCTTGAACGAGGTCGTATTCTTCGACTATCGTAGCCAGTGTCGATTTTCCAGTATTCCCGTATGCATGTTTGCGAAAGCACAGTAATGGACAGTGTGATAGAGGCACAGCTACGTGGCGTTAATTGTGCAGCAGTTCCCACTCGTGGCCGATTGGCCCGCAGAAATTACGCCAGGCTAATCAATCTGTCATCCAGTCTCAGAGCACGCGCGAAATCCATCATCACAACCATCGATTAACTCAACCAATCGGCGCTACGGCAGGCCTTGGTATATGTAACGCGTGTTTACTGATAAGTATTAGAGCTAGGGAATGTCCACGTCCAGTTACCACACGATCCTAGGATGTCCTCATCTCGCTTCGTATAATACTAGCGAGTCCCAAAGTGCGAGAGTAGCACGACAGGCATGCCTATTGACAAGGATGAGAACGTTACTGTTGTGCTTGCCTAGTCACGCAGTCCCATGTATCAGTTCTTCCAACTTCTTTGCATCCAGGCCCGGTATCCTTGGCTCAAAGCGACAAGGGAACGGCAGCGGATACCTGGCAAATCAACATCGTCCACAATCACCAACCACCAGATTACAGCGGCACGTACGTCGTAAGTCCAGGCGCCCACTTGGGCTCATATGGCACATCATTTCCGTGTTCGTCTTTTGGCAACGACACTTTCCAGAGCGCGAGTATCGTCGCGACCACATACCACACCGTGGTCTCCGCAAAGTGTTTCCCTACACAGACTCGCCGACCGAACCCGAATGCAAAGTGTTGGACATTGTCCGACGTGAGGGTACCGTCAGAGTGAAGGAATCGCTCTGGAACGAACTCAAAAGGTTTCGGATATTTCGACTCGTCGTGTGCCATGGACCTGCGTAACGAAAGACATGATTAACGTCGAGGGTTCATGAGCAAGCACCCGGTAGGCAAACCAGAGATTCGTCATGACCATTGCCCCTGTACACACGTCGTTTCAACGCAACCGTGCAACGAAGAGAATGCGTACCCTTTGGAATGTAATATCCATCATAAACGTCATCATTCACCACCGCATGCGGAATGGCTACAAATGGCTTAGTCCGTTTGCAAACCATCACGTCACAACTCACAAAGGGGCAACGCGGGACTCCATCTGAACGTTTCACGGATAATAGCGTCAATATAGGGTAGCGATGCTCTATCATCACATGTCGGGAGCCTCTCCTTGCCGACTATCGCGTCTATCAGGGCGTATGCCTTGTCCTGGACGTCCGGGTGGAGAACTATCGCAAGGAGGAACGTCGTGATGGTAGCGTTCGACTACAATTGGATAAGACAACAGCTCAAGTCGGACGTATGAGGTAGCACGTACTGATTCCGATGCCGCTGCGATTGTTCAGGTGAGCTGTGAAGATGGATGCATCAGAAATGGACACATACCTGCAAAACCGGTGGCTGCGGCGTCTTTGAGAGCTTGTATCCACGTAGCAGTGGCGTTCGCCTTATCTTCCTCTCGGAGGCCATCGAACACCATAGCGGGGGAGGTACTTCCCTCGTTCTGTCCTGGGGGTCAGAAAGAACCTGTTTCGTATGGATATTCACCCACCTGTCTTCGTAACGCGTGTTCGAAGGGAACTTCTACCCAATCTTTGGCCCATTCTCTGGACAAGGCTGCATTCCTCTTGATGTTCATGCCCGGGAACCACGATGGGATGTTCAGAACTGGCCACCTGTCAGCTTCTGCACAGAGACACATTCAGATATCCGCGCTTACTTATCGGGAATGCACACAGAATTCCTGCCGCTTCCGGTGTATTCGATACCGCTATCAGTTTACACACCCTTCCGATGATGTCGACCATGTAGTCATCTGAGGACACCGGATCGTAGTCGTAGACTGCATTGATAATGACCGAGGACGTGAACCTATCAGATCGCTGTAGCGTCAGGAGCTGGTAGCAAGTGTACCATATTCGTTGTGACCCACTCATGGATATGCTCGAAAATATGGTCCGGTGAGTTCAGTATTCGGTGGGCGAGTAGATGTGCCTTGCGCTGCTGCATCGGAATGAATCTAGATGCCGCGTCAGCTTTGAAGGTCTGGTGGAAGAATCGACGCTGGAGGCGCCATCTGTCGCCATAGGGCATGAGGACGGTGTTGAAGTCTATTCCGAACCTGGGAGGTATGATTAGACTCGTTGTGTGACGCAGCAAACGACAGCTTACAGTTTATTAGTGACGAGGTGAGGTCTATCAGAATAGTTGCCGGAACGGTCCTCCAAGAGAGCTTTAGCTACTTTCTCAGAGTTGATGATGATGACGTCCTGGTCGAAAAAGCGAGAATAAACGAGGTCACCTTGGAACCACTCCGATGTCAGGGACTGTCCAACCAGAAGAGGATCCGTGAGGGAACGCACCGTACACCCTTGACCACTCGGCATAGGTTAACCACGGCGCGCTAACCTTGATACCGTGGATGTTCCCTATGATAGGGAGTGGTGGAGGGCCCGGGGGTAACGGATAAGCGGGGAGTGATCGAGCTTTCTCGGGACGTCGACGGGCAGCATCGACAGCGACGACGCAAGCAAATGCCACAGCGCACAGTGTGGTCCAGTCGTGTGGCATGGTCGATACCAAGAACAAGGAAGCGATTTTGAGCCGAAAATACTTAAGTACCGGAATCTCGGTGTCTGGGGTAGCGCTAGGCAATACAAGTCAGCTGCCACACAATATACAACCCTAGCGCCAACCTAGCGCTGTAAAAAATAAAAGGTTTTAAGCCGAAAGCATTCCCAGGCAACATCCCTCCATTCTCTCATGGTGGCAATTTGGTAGAATGATCGTCTCCGAGTCTGGATCAGTTTCAGAGTGATAAGTACGCAAGACGTAGGTCGGAATACTCGTCAGAGGATTGATTTAGGATGACCAAATCGAGAGGTACGCCGCGACGCCTCAATTTCTTTCCTTGCTTTTGGAGCTGCGACCCTGCCAGTGTCGCACGACGGTCGCAACGGAATTGCCGGTGTAATTGAGCAAGTGCCAAGTGAAGACACAATTGTACAGTTGAGCGCTCAACGTTGCAACCCGCAGATAGCCTACTGGAAGCTACAAAACATTACCTTGAAATGCTTTCATTGGTCCAAAACATAACAACTATCCGCATAGGCTGGGAGAACGAGGACACGCGAAAAAAAACACACGAAGTTGTTTCATGCGTGTCGGAGGTTCAAATTGACGAGCAAGGAAACAAGACGAGTCGCACTGGGAGCCGTTGCCAGCAGAGACAGCGTGGTTCGACGTGAGGCTGCGAATGCGATTCATTGCTGGAACGATCTGCGCACTAGACCCACAGAGACAAATGGGTTTCCTGCAAACTGTTCGCACTGCAATTCAACCTGTTGCAGAGTCTGTAGAATATGTCTAGTAGATTGTCCCAGAAGTACGGATGGGCCGTATAGTGGTAGGAGCGCAGAAAGCGAGATTATCGATTGATCCTTGTCACCGGCCCGGCCGGGATCGACAGCAGTCGCCGCCGGCCCGCCGCATTACCTCCAAGTTGTACGTACCCATCTTGTCTGACAGCAGCCATCTCCACAGCTGCAATTACTTATTACTGGACAATTTCTACTGGACACGCACACTGGCACCCTCAGCGGTGACCTTGAGACCGAGGACCAGCCATGAATATTCGTGACCGCTTAGGGGCCATATTCGCCTTCAACACGGTGCCCACAACGGTCCTGTTGGTACTCGTTTATGCTGCGATATTCAGCACCGTACTTGTCACAGACAATCTGCCTCAAGTCCCCAAAGACACACGAGGACTCGATCTGGACCAAGCTTGGTGGGATCTTCACCGGGTAAGCCATCCTCCTGACCACCCCATGTTGTCGCTGACCTTGCTTACCCAAGGTGGCTGCCAGACCCCACCCCTTTAACTCTCATGCCAACGACCTCGTCCGTGACTTTATCCTCGAGCGCCTCGGAGATATAGCTTCGCGGCATCCCCGCGTCACGATTGATTACGACGTCGTTTCGAATGTATCATGGGCCACACGTCTTCTCTCCACAGAGCCGCGTGCCGTCTACCAAGAAGGAAACAACATCCTTGTCAAAGTAGAAGGCATCGACCCCGCTTATCGCGAATCTGGGGGATATCTGCTGTCGGCTCACTACGATTCTGTCTCCACTGCACCCGGCACGACCGACGACTCGATGGGGATCGTCACGTTAATGCAGATGGTGGAACACTTTGCGAAACACAGACCAAAAAGGACTGTCATATTCAACATCAACAACAACGAAGAGTCTGGCCTGAACGGAGCGCATACGTATGTCTTCGACTAACAATCCAAGAGATGACATTCATGTCCTTTACAAGGTTTTTACAGCACCCATGGGCCAACATCAGTGATGTTTTCCTAAATCTCGAAGGCGCTGCTGCAGGAGGGTAGGTTTCGTCGCTATTCTGATGCTGTCGACCACAGCTGACAGCTTCGTCCAGTCGGCCGGTGATGTTCCGGGCCACGAACATCGCGCCTCTCTTCTCCTGGACGAGCAGTCACGTCCCGCATCCGCATGCCAACGTGATCTTTGCAGACACGTTTTCGCGTGGTGTTGTACGTTCAGCAACTGATTATTCGGTCTATGAACAAGCAGGTTTGGACGGTCTCGACTTTGCCTTTTATAGGGGCAGGAGTCGCTATCACACGTGGTATGACTCGATATCTGGTATGGAAGACGGTAAAAAAGCCCTCTGGGCGATGATGGAAGCCACTCATGGAGCCAGTCTGGCTCTCGCAAATGATGATGCAGTCCATGTTCAACCATTTCCCCGACAAGAGAGACCTGTTTACTTTGAACGTGAGCGTTCTGTAATCCTGTTTATGCACCGCGGTCTAATAATGCTGGTCAGTATTTGGTGCTGCTTTGGTGGTTTTTTCGCTGGAAGCATTGTTCATCACGAACGTGGTTTTACTCTCCACTGGTCCCATCCTTCTCCTGCTCCTCGCGTATTCGAAACACGGTGTCCGCCTGAGTAGGACGATTCGGCTCCGGTATTCTGCTCACTCCAACGGAAATGGCGTTCAGGAGAACGTGACGCACAGCGAACGAGCCTTGGCAGCATTGAAGAGGTTTGGAACTGGGCTTTGGAGCTCAACCAAATTCTGGGTGGCTTTGGTGATCAGCATAGGTTTCCAGGCAGCTCTAATCGCAGGATATGTCAACTTGAATCCTTTCGTAAGCTGCCCCTTCTCCTCAGGAATCGATCTCTAACGTCAATAATTAGATCATTCATACTCATCCTTTCCTGGTGTTCGCTTCCGCTTTATCGTTGGCCTATCTTTCAACTGTCCTGGTGGTTTCCTTCCCTTGTAACGTTCGCGGCACCGTATTAGCCCCAGAGGAACAGAAGCTCTCGATTCTTCTGCAAGTCTATGCCTTCACTTGGGTATTGCTCGTCTTCTCCACGGTTGTGCTGCGCAGCGCTGAGATAGGTAGCACCTACTTCATCACTGCCTGGAATGCATGCGCCCTCCTTGGATGCGTCGCGGCCCTGGTTGAAGCGATGACGAGGGTGCCCGGTTTTGAAGCGGAAACTGAGGTTGGGGATGAGAGCCATGCCTACGTGAGGGGTGTCCAATACCAGGCTATCAGCACCGAGGAGAATGCAAATGGACAACAATCATCATCCAGGATCGTAGAAGATCCAGAACCCACAGAGACCACACCGCTCGTCCCACGGGAGCACTTGCGTCCACCTACCCCACCCCCTGACAAAGGACAAGGTGCCATCGGATGGTGGATTTTGCAATTGCTGCTCGTGGTCCCTCTTCCCGTCATCTTGCTGTTCCATATTTCGGTCATGCTCCTAGGCGCGATGAATCACACTCTCACAGATGGAAATAGTCCTGCACTCAGTAAGTCTGCTTTGAACGTGCCATCCAAGGGCGTCTTGCTCACAACGTCGCTCACCGACCTTCCAGCGTACAGCGTCGTGTCTCTCCTGGCTCTCCTGCTCATTTTACCCATGTCTCCATTTAGCATCAACGTCCATCGATGGCTCACACTCCTCGTGCTTGCCATATTCGTCCTTTCGACCGTATATACTTGGGTCGCATTCCCATTCTCACAAAAAGCACCGCTCAAACTGTATTTCGTCCAAACCGTGAACCTCGGTACTTCGGGGACAGGGGTCGAACGTACAATGACTGCGCTCACTGGGCCCAAGCAATTTTTGACTCGTCATATCTTACCGGAGCTCCCATCTGCGTTCGGCAAGTCTGTGACGTGCGGCGATGCTACAGATAAAGTCGGTCTGCAGACGTGTACATGGGAAGTCGAGGCGGAGGTGGTACCCTCGCCTGGAGGAAAGAGCACCACATGCAATGGCACCGATATGCCATGGGTATCCTATTACTTGGACCGCACGGGACCGAACAGTGCTCGGATCAACGTTCAGGGTCTCAACACGCGGTTTTGTACCCTCGAGTTCACCAACCGACGAATTTCCAAGTTCAGCGTCGCGGGGGACGGGGCCAAGGGCCTTCAAAAGGGCTACGACGTTCCCGAGCAGGGATTAAGTCAGATCCAACTTTGGAGCCGCCGTTTCGGGAAACAGTTCGAGGTGACGGTGGAGTGGAAGGACGGGGACACTTTGGAGGCAGACGACGGACTCGAGGGACGCGTGAGCTGCGGTTGGGATGAGTACGAGCGTGCGACGATTGGGGGAGGACGGTCCGGGGGTAAGATCCCCTCCCTGGAGGAAGTCATCCAATTTTTGCCAGAGTGGGCCGTGGTGTCAAAGTCGACCTCTGCTCTTTTCAGTGCGGGGAGGGCGTTCTCGGTCTGATGACGGTTGGTGTTTGTATAATATGTTTTTCCTGATTTGTAGCATATCTTATTGTTGTTTCGTTTCGAAGGTGTTCGTCGGGGATATTTAAAATATCGGAGTGCCACCAGCAGCGTGATGATTGGTCTAACTTGTGGAGGCGACACGACCACGCAAACAGATCGTTCGTTAACGCTCGACGCGAGTGAGAAGCAAATGTTTTCGAGGGGGGAATACTTGCTGGGTGCTATCTACCGCAGTCACGTTCGTGGTCCTGTAGACACAATGGCTTTCCCCACTATGGAGTTCGATTTACCGCATGAAGTAGCATAATAGCCTAATGACGCTAGGGTTTAGCCCGGCGTGGTCGCCTAGCTTGAGGGATGTTTTGAATACTTGGATCACTTTACCTAGTCGAGTTTGGTGACCAGACTCGGTGTTCTCCGCGAAGAGGTGCTGACGTCATTCTACAACGTTTACACACACATTGATATTTCCGTCATGGCCAGCATGTACTCATTGCACAGAAATTTACTAATACAACTTGAATACAACACACAAAAATCTTGTCTCGGATCCAGGACATTCAGCCACTAGAGGAAAATGGCATCCAACTAGAATACTGCGATGAATATGCTAAGGCGACGGGTGAGTTGGATGTGACGAGATACTCACCAATTGGGGCCCAGCCACTCAGGGGATTGGGGCAAGGAGTGCTGTAACAGCACATGCTGCCATGCACGTACCCAGCCCAGCGTTACACCCCATGATGGCAGGGGGTGCCCCAACTATGGTCACCCCAAAGGTGAAGCCAGCTGCTGCGTAGCATGCAACCGCAAGCGTGTTGCAGCCTGGCCGACGGGACGAGGCTTTGTGAGTAGAAAGTCCAACGATCCGGGTCGGTAGGAGGATGCTCACCAGTCTGACAGAGGCCGTATGCGAGCGGGCCCGCGGAAGCGAGGGGCACTGCAGAGGCAGCGAGAGTGAGAGCAGCGAGAGACTTGAGGTTCATGGTGGTCTCTGGATAGGAGATTGCGGAAGAGCGAGTGTTGGCACCTCGATTTATATATGCGGTTATCAACACTCTTTTTAAGCAGCGCTGATCATACGCAGCAAGTGAAGCGCAAACGTGGGACTTGTTGCATGTCTGTGGGTCCTGGACCACCTTCTCTGACTCCAACTTTGCGGTAGTTTTGGTCCAGATACGCGAGGGGTATGCCATCTCATTAGCTGGGTTCACCGGTTCAGGGTGCTTTTCTGTACCGCAAGGCAAACAGTGGGTCTTACACGAGGTATTCAGTCGGGAACGTGTCCCACATAAACCCTTGCGAGAACCCCTAACTGGGTCAATAATTACCGCCACCAACGGACCGTAGATCAACCAATGCTCACCTACATGTGTTGATTCAATCGACAAGTCACCTGATGGTTGGCCAGACTTCATTTTCTGCTGCACGACGGTCGAAGATCGCCTATCATGATGCAACACGCGGATCTTGGACGCCATGACGTTGACTACACGTTGGGCTCGAACTGGGCGCTGGGCTTATCACGAGCTATATGACTGCAACGCGTTGCAGGTGCGTGTGGAGGGTACCTTCTTTCCCCTTTGGTTTGATAACGGTTGGTGTTTGTATTTTTTTTTGCCGCGTCAAAGATGATGGTCTCGCTTGTGGGGGGTGACATGACCATGCCAATGGATCGTTCATTAACGCTCGATGTGAGTAAGAAGGGAATGTTTTCGAGAGGGGGGGATAATGGGTGCTATCTACCGCAGCCACGTTCACGGTCCTGTGGGTGCGCTTGCTCACAAATGCAGGGGCTTTCCCCACTATGACTTTCGATTTTCCGCATGAAGGCGTGATAGAATGACGAGTGGGGTTTATCACCGAAAGGTAGCCGCGTGGGACACGGCAACTGTAATAACTGTGTCAGCTAATGTGAGCGATAATGTTGCGACATAGCCTGAGGGTTCTTGACGTGAAACGTTGAACAACTTATCAACAGCTGCAAGCAACGTCAAAACACCATTTTTCTCGTAGCCGAGGAGCAAGACATCTGACGGAGCTCCGTCGTGTGCAAGTGAGCGGATCACCCTGCCTTTAAACAACTTCAGTAGCGCAAGCTCCTTTTTTACAATAAACGCTTACGCAGTCTTACACAATTGGAAGAGCTACGATATTGAATTCGACATTCAGCCTTTCGA
>JBBPQU010000367.1:0-23205 GCA_038092655.1 Boletus sensibilis | reverse complement strand
AATGGTTGCGCTTGGAGGTGGTGGACATGGATGTTAGTTCGTGGTCGTTGACACAGCCATTCCCCCAGACCCCATTTTAAACGCGCTTCAATCACGTGTTTAGTTCGGTTGAACCCACATCACCCTTACTTGCTCGACATCGAACCTGTAAAACATCACGGAAAAACACGCAAAGTGACACACAATATTGAATGCAAACTCCGCTCGGCTCCTATCAAGCTCACAGAATGACAGCTCGCAGATAATTCATGTTGCAAGAGCATGTCTTTGGTTCAGTCGCCGCTTCAACATCGCTGCAGCAAACACATGCCATGGAAGTAAACGCACTGATGATCAGTGGCGGCGTCGCTACAAACAAGTGACCGCCGCCACTGATCTTTACTTCCCTCAGTGATGATCATCGTAATGTCCCAGCAAAGAAGATGGACCACGCACAAGGTCGGCGATAACCTTCAGGTGGTCTTGCTTCGAATGGACTCGCCGAAGCTCACAGTATACTTTAAAACATGCCCTAGGTGTCACGTATTCATGCAGATAATGAACGAGTTGGGTAGAATTCTCAAAAGGTATTCTTTCGAAAGTAATTTCACTCGTACGTGAACAGCAACCCCAGGGGTACACAGAAAGGAGGCACAGATGCAAAATCAAACAGGGGGATAAATGAAAGGCGCAATTTGATTAACGGCCCAAGTGGCGTAAATCGATATCCAACACCGAGTCGCGCCCAAGGGCTCTCAGACTGCAAATTCGAGATCATTTCCGAGGGTTAGGGAATCCTCCACCATCAACGCACCCTTTCAGACGACGCACAGGAAGAGTCCGAGCAGGTGCGGTCACCACGGACCACTGGAGCAATGTGGTAGTCGACTAGTCGTCGAAGTCGGCGGCGTCCAAGGGCAAAGGAAGAATTGGAGCGTTCTGGGTGCCTCAAGACCACGTCTGATGGCATGGAGACCAATGTCCGCGTTCCTCGCGAATGAAATGGTTCAGATCCCCTCGTCTCCAGCAGTTATTAGATCTGATGGCATCATCATCGCGTCAACGCCAGAATCCCGCCAAATCGTCGCTGGTGCATCGTCTAGAGCTTATTCCATCAAAAAATGGAAGGGATGAACCATAGCCCATCGCGGGAGTCCCTCCTGACCTCGCAGACTAGGTTCACTCCATCCCCTTCTCGCAGAATACCACCGACCCTGAAAACCAGCAACCGACTTGCCATCTATAGCACAACGCTTCCCCATCCGAACCCTCTTCGCATCGCCCACAGTCTCGTCCTCATTCGATCGTTCGCTGATCCTTTTTTCCCTCTACCTAATGGGATCAACCCTAGGCCACGCACACTCGCTTAGCGATCATTCAAATGCAAACCTACCACAACCCGGGACACGTTGTCTGTCTTGCCTTTTTTACCTAGAATTGGCCTTTCGCTCCCTCTACGCATCGCGTCCCCTGGTCAAGGGCCGCAGTGATGGCTTATTTCCAGCTGGAAACCCATCGTCCACGATCTCGCTCTCGGTAGCTGTCCATGGATCCGTAGGAGCGCACTCTGACCGAGAGATCCCGAACCTAAAAACACCTACGGCTTGTACACTCGACACACGTCACGTCCAAAGAAAGCGTTATGAGAATCGGATCAAGACGAGGTCCACCTTGTTCGTACCAAATCGAGCCTTATAGCGCAACAAACACGGGGGGGCGAAAACCCTATTTAACTTTGCTCTTGTCCAAAAGTCGTCTAGTTTAGTGCACCCGAGCTTCTCCGCCTGGAGCACCCTCGCCAGATAAACGCGATCGCGCCGGCAAGGCGTCGTCCCAAAGGCTTGGATGTGAATAACACTCGTCTGGTAAGCGGGTAGCCAGAGAACGCGCATGTCGTATGTACAGTGCGGTCTTCGATTACGTCGGTCGTGCACCCGAACCCCTATTCGACTTCTTGGAAAGTCACCGCGTGGTGGGTGATCGCTATCAGTACGGCGAGCGCAAGTCGTTGGAAGATCTTCTCCTGCCGGCGGGAACGCTGTGAGTCATGTGGAAACGGCGCAAGTGAACAATGCCGCAGGCTCGTGGCCGAACACCTCTTTGAGATCATTTGACCATGCGATCCGTTTCACGCGGACGTCGGACACACACACCGCGCTCCAAGTGCGGATTATGGACGCGGAAGTGAACGGATGGCGTGCAACACGTGCCGGGACTCGAACGACAATATATCGCATTAGGGGTGGAGGGGGGGAAGAAAATGCAACGTCTGGGGTACCTGTGATAAAAGCAAAGCTAGGTTTAATGATGCACATTCAGGTGATCACTTACGGCGACATGGCCCCCTCTACACACACATCGGAGCAGGGGGGGCGTAAATGACAGTGATAGAACCACCATGGTTGAAGATGAATACACCCAGGCCGTAGACAATGGCTAATGTGCCCAACCATTCATTCAATGAACACTCCCCACAAATAGCCGCCCATTCAAACCACTGGCAGAAAAAAAAAAGAGAAGAGGGAGAAACTTAGATCCTAGCGAAATGGATGACTACAAAAACGTACACAACCGTGTATTGTATTTGTTTATGTTGATGTCAGTGACCAAGGACCCCGAACACCCAGATCGAATATGAACATATCTCGGATCAACTTTCCCTGTCGGATGATGACAAGGCGGCACCGTTCCCATTCACACACAGTTCCCGACGCGTTAGTAAGGACACATGTAGGAGATGGGTAGATAACAAGATCCATACCTTCCGCGGCGGCGCTCTGGCGTCGTGACGCCACTCTCGTCGCCAAGCCAGCTGCGAAGGCAACGAAACGGGATTCTCGTGGAATCGGTGTGTATACTTCCTCACAACACGCGGACAGATTATAGAAGGAGAAGGCTCGATTGTTCCAGATGTCGGAGGCACTTTCCTCCGCTTATCCCGAAATCGCATCAAACCCCAAACACCCTTTGGATGTGTAGTGAGAGCGAATCGTTTCGGAATGTGGTACCAACTCGGAGATCCATCCCTGAAGGGTTCTGCGGAAATGTCATGGATTACAGTTGTAGGCTTAAAGCACAACATGGCGTATTACAACAACAAAATAGCTAGAGAATAATAATCCTAGTGACCATGTTATACTCGGGCATAGGTTACAAAATATACAGAAAAAGGAGTGAGGAAGAGTCTGGATTAAAGATATACCTAGCGAATCCCCGACATCAGAAGACGCCAGGTTCGAACAAGGGCACGATCAAGTTTTGCCGGTTGGTGACATCAACACCGCGGAAGTACCCTTGTGTGAATACAAGTGTCAGCATCGTAAACGAATGTGAGACTGTCGGAACGACTTACTTGGACTGAGGTAGTACCACAACACCGTCCCTTGGACAAAGTTCTCAAGCGCGTGCAAGTACCTCGCCAGCTCTCGGTCCACATCGGGGCCGAATGACGGTAGCTGGTTCTTCAACTCGACATAATACTCAACGCGCTCTGCGAGCATCTCCGTCAAGATGTCGATGGCAGCTTGCAGCCCAACATTGCGTTCGTGCATGATGCAAAACACCAGGTTTTGGTAATCGCCGTCCGACTGTTCTTTCTGTAAGAATAGGATGCACATCAGCGCGTGAATCGGACGACCACTCAAACTATCTCACATTAAAGGAGCAAAGATCCTATTCAGAAGAGAATCAGTAACCGTCGCATCAAACGGAGAATGTACACCAACATTAGGCCACGTCATAAGGTCATTAGTCGCGTCGGACATAGCTTTGATGATGGGGTTCTCGAAGACTTCGGCTGGGAGGTCCAGGTCGAGCGAATATTCAATCATCGCTATAGAAGCCATTTCAATCAATAGATTGCCGAGTGCATGTGGGAAATGTCCGAACCTTCGACCATGGCACCGCCGATGGTGGCGCGCCGCATGAGAATGAATTCTTCAACAGACGGAATGCGGTCTTGAGACCGGTTCCTGGACTGTGTGACTTGTGAATCACTCCACTCTTCAAAGGCACGAATAAAGCTGTGAGATGTGTTAGAGGCTGTGAACCATTATCCAGAAATAACTGAATACCGTTTGTAAGCGCCTGGGGTAGAGGTTTCGCGAAAGCGGGAGAGAAGGCTAAGAATCGTTCTTGAGTTACGTCATGAGATCACGATGGGAGCGAAAATACCCACTCGTATAACATGGCAGCGTAGGGATATTCTGGGCGAGGACCCTCTGGGTTAGCGACAACGCTCGTGGAAATATCATGCCCGGCCTGAACAGAATCGGGCTTAGATTGAAGGTCTCCCTCGTCCGACAAATCGTCCGTCTGGTTCGGAGCCATTAGCACAACAAACAAGAGGCATCGAGGATAGACGTACAGAGAAAGCCCAGAAGAAGAATATAAGACAAGTGGTGAGATGCTTTAGATCGGCATCGGGGAAGCTGAGAGCAGCAAACAGGTCGAATTTGCCGTAGTTTATGAACATGGATCGTTTCCGGTCATCGTACAAACGTATACTGCACACCAACGTTAGCCGCGAGTCCCACAAGCAGAAGGCCAGGTATACACACCTATTGAACCAAGCGCGAGCTGCGCGGTCGGCCTCTGCTTGGTGAGCGTTCACTCGTAGTTCGCATACACGTCCAGTAATGGCAGAGAGATCTTGAAGACAGAATTGGGAGGGAAGAGAATCGAAGGTCATGACGAATTAAAAGAACTGTTGAACAGGGATGTTTGTACAGCTCAGACTCGCTGAGAGAGGTTGGACGTGTTGCGCTGAGGGAGGAGGATGCACCTCAATCGGGCCCTTCTTATGCAAAATCGTAATGGGTGATATCAGGGATATCCGAAGACTGAGCTTTCCAAAGAAAGGTTAGTATAAAAAAAGTCGCAAATTAAATTTGGAGAGACAACGCCGACCGAGTTGGTCGCCAGTACCTGGAGCATCACGACACATATTACACGTGAAGAGGACCCAAGGACACCGCGTTGTTCGCATCTCGGTAGTTCGCCAAACAACCGGGCATGCGTTGGAGATAAGATTGTCAAACGTGCTGACGCGCCTCTATTCCTCTGGCTTGGTTAGATTCAAAGTGAAAACTTGCAACCTGAAACCTTGACCCTGAATGCAGAAAGACCCGATGACAAGAGAATGTGCGTCGCGTTCCAAGCGGGGATGGGCGTGGCGCAGACCACCATCCTGTGATCAAGATCCCATGATCTCGTTCAGAGGCCAATGATGGAATCGACAGGACTGGCCAACCTTCAGATCTGTACAGCCGTTCGTTCCTGAGATTGGGTTCTTCAAAATGTCCGTCAAAAAGCATGGCCTGGGCCTGAGAATGTTCCACAAGATCCATGCTGACCGCTTGAACCTGATTCCGGATGGGAGGCGTCAAAACTACGGGATTGCAGAACTATCTTGGGACTCCGCAAACGCGTAACGGCAATGCGAGTACACGAGGCTGCTGCAGTGTAACGTGTTCATAATGGCGCGCACATACGGCGGCATTAGCTGCTAGTTTTTGCCACAACATCATAAGTAGGCAGCTAATTATCTCATCTCGACTGCCACCGTGGCTGGTGCCGATGGCGTATGTTTTTTTCATCATATATAGACTGTGACCGAGAACGTCCGCCGTAAAAGAACGCCTGTGGCCAGGTGTTGTGTCGCCACTTGATCGTTGCCTAGCGAGAGTTTATCGTGATCAGCGACTGTAGAGTTGTTCGCCAAGGCTACAGGGATTCGACGAAGTAGAAGGACGAGAACGCGACCAGTGCCACGTCATGAAAGGCAAGACAAGGTCTTGTCAGGTACATACCCACGTACGCGTCGGCAATGCAGTGACCGCAAGTTCGACTCTAACCCATTGGGGTCCGACTAGTCTTTTGCCACAGATCGCCTTTGCGCAGCAATTTACCACCATCTGCTTCGGAACAGTTCTGACCTGGAGTACACGATGACGATGGGGTAGCGCTCAACGCTATATCCCTTGAGAAACGTCGGATTTGCGCTCGGGGACGTCAAGTCGCGAGTGATATTTTGGACACCCGACGGTGCGTCGTTCGTGTGGTGTGGTCATCTCTTTCCATGTCTTCGCTTGGAGCCATCGTAGTTCATTCCCAATGGCATGGCTCGGGTGTGTAATACCTTCTGGCTCCCCTCAGCGTTCACGCTACATGACCGAACAAGCCACGACCGAACGAGTCTAATCTAATGCCGATAATTCAATGGACTTTTGAGAGAACCGCTAGACCAATCCGATAGGACCTTCGCGTCGCATCAATCATTACATGAACATTGTGGGGCTTCCCAAACCTCAACGAAAGCGAGGATCTCGCACGCGCCTCCATGTGATCAAGTTTGGCTCGTGGCCGGGGCTGCCTGGGAGTCGCACTTCCGCTCGCGTCGCGTTTTTGGACGAGCGAGTGTTTACTATCACCTCAGGATGGCTAGGGACCAAACATGTGTCATCCTGGCAGGAAGTTGGGGTCTCTGGTGTCAAATATTACTTGGAACGCTCTCAAACTGCCGGCATTCTCAGGATGTGTCTTGCTGCCGAAGTTTGTATTCTGGTATCTACACGTGCTGTTTTGGACACGACAGTATAACGCTTGCTGATACTGTTCCTCGGTATATGCGTTGGGCTTATACCCTCGGCCCTCCCTCTCCTCGCCGAGGCACCACCAGTCGTGACAGACATCCTGACAAGGGACCTTGGACACTTGTACGTCCTTGTATTTCGCGATGGCCAACGCTTCTGGCATGCGAAGGACCCTATGTGGCGACTCATCTCCGTTCACCTCACGCGTGCGCACTAGTCCCCGCAGAAAATGGATCAATGATGGCGTGCGCATCATCGAGATCTCCATTCCGAAAGCGCAGCTGCGAGTCTACCGGTGGTTAGTCCATGACAGTTGGCCAAAGATATGTCAGACATTCTCATGTCACAGTGCAGTGCTAGTGTCGCCACTGGACCCAGGAATGCATCGTATGTCGTTCTGATCTCCTTTCTGTTGAGTCGCCGCGTAGGAGCGGCTCTTACCCGACTGAATTCCCCTAGAATACATCGGGGTGCTTTAGAAGCCCACCAAGACCAGAATGGTTGGATCCCGAGTGATCCCGCCACCGTTAGAAACACTGCGACGTAGCCGGACACGCAATGAACCCCGTAATACATTTCGCAAGGCTGTTCCCCCCGGGCGAGTTTGGATCCGGGACCGGGACACACATCTCCTCCAATATAGATCCCCCCCCCTCCCAGCGTTATCTTGAGTGGCACTGCTGTGCCTTGGAAAGGCGCCCGAGGGATTGCATTGTACCCCTGCATTCGATGCGCCACGCATTTGACATTCGCATGCTCGGTATGTAGAGACTAACACATGCCGGATGGTGGTCTCCAAGGTCTGGACGCTTCAGGCTGATCGTCAAAGCTCCGGTTCGTCCGCCCTTTGGGAGCATAGTAACCTGATGCATTTTTATGATAACCGTTCTTCACACCTCCGGTCCGAGTCCGCCCTTTGGAAGCATAATGGCCTGATACGGTTGTATCGTGGCCGTTCTCGAGCCATTATTACACGCGGTTGAAAGAGAGTGTTTCACCCGTCCTTCTCAGTCCAGTCGTAAATTTGTAAACGCCGTCGAAGCATGATGTCGAGGCAGGAAAAAAAAAAGCGGATATAAAAAGAAAAAACAGGCTTTCATGAAACATGTTTGATAATCTTGCCATACGCCCTCACGCCATCCTTGATTTTTTCTCCCCATGGAAACTTGGCCTGCACTTCTTCAGGAATATTCCATGATCGCCGACACTGATCGTGCGCAGGTAATGTGATCATACATCCTTCTGATCCACCCCTTGACAAGCAATCCCCCAAAATATCATTCCCATCTGCATGAACGGGGATACGCCCCGTGCAAAACGACGTCATCTTTTATCACCTCTCGACGTGGACGCACTTCCCTCCATGAACTAGCCACCTATATGTTGGCCCAATCGACAGAGATCTGGAGCTTATTCTATTCAATAGTTTGAAATGAATGTAAATTGTAATATGGTCGGCCGAATTTCCCTTTCATGTCCGTCGGAATAGGGCAGACGGGCCCAGAATATTCATATTCGGGTCGGATAAGCACGCCACCTCATAGAACACGCTAATATACGCATCATCTTGATATGTCCCATGAAATCACATGAGGGATGACATATCTATATTATCATCCAGACGGATTGATAACAACGCTCAGGGTGTCCGAGGTGCACGTCGACGTACAGGGCAACGAGTCTGAGAAGGACAAACAACATTACGGAACCTCTTGTCAGATTGTGTCGATGTCCAAATTGATCAAGTAGGACATAGTGCCTCCGCCCTTTTGGAAACCGAAGCGTCTTAGGCTTGGATTGCACCGCTCCTGGGTCAATAGTGCCTATAATAAGGTTGGTGTTATCGCACAGCAGGGGTAATCAATACACGCCGGCGGCGCGTCCGGTGATTTCGTCGTTCCCATACCACGTCACGTCAAGCGAGGGGGCTATACAGTGTGTGCAGTAAACCAAGACCGGACAATGAAAACCCCATGATCGGTGGGGAAGCGTCAGGCGGTACATATACATGCTGTCATCCGCTGGTGGGTCCGTCTGAACGCAATCCAATCAAGCCATTTAGCGTATGCGCACAATCAAGTTACCGAACCAGGTAACTTTGAACCAGACGGACGAAGGGCAACGAGAGCGCCCTCATGCCTGCTACGTGATGTGCTCTTCGCTGAACGTGATCGTGATGGGATGATCATAAAATGAGTACCCTCCGGTTCCCTCGTCTCTTTTGGGGTAGAGCGCGCGTAAAATCAATACGGGGTCCAACCGTGTGTTTTCACACAGCTGTTCGATCTACCATGCATCACGGCGTACGTGCCAGTATGATTTGGTCAAGACTGCCAATTGCTGTGAGGCTGACAACAGGTATGATTACGATGTGGCCGCATCTAAGATCGTGGGGACTAGATTGTCTCTGTCCGTCTTGGTAGCGCGCCGACATGGCGCCACCTGCGGTAAGTATAATGTGTCAGTGCGGCGAATAACGTCGACAGAAGGTTGAAAGACAAACTTAGCTCTGAGACAGAATCATTCTGGTTACCACGCGTCGCACAGCAAGCTGCTCCGCGAATTCCTCCGCAATTGGAACGTACCTTCCTAGGATATTGTAGATCAAGTTCTGAGGGAAAGTATCGCTCGGAGACGAGTGATCCCCTGTCCATGATGCATGATGATTGGGGGATCGCTCCGACCGCCTTGAACGCAGCCTCGCAATACCCCTGAGAAGAAATACTCGGGCGGTGTTGCCCCTTGCGTTCTGTGTCCAAGCTGGCCCACCTCCTTATCTTTGACTGGCAAGCTTGGCAAAGCAGTGAGGCATCGCCCATCACACTCGAATATACCGGTGACTCACGACGCTCTAGGCTATGAGGCGTTTGTCACCGGCTGAAACAATTCGAAATCCCCAAAGTGCGAACTCCGAACAAAACGCCAGGTATTCATGATGAGCGGTGGTAAACAAACGCAATTATTGAGCATGTGTTACAATGATCAAACGACGGACAATGTCGCGATTTCAAGGGTCTATTTCGTTGCGTCCAACAGCCTCTTCTCCGCTTCTTTGAAGTTGATGACGTTCCAGATCGCATTGAGGTACTGTTGGCGGGTGAGTGACCACAGACTGACGCCGTACGACAAAGGAACTTACATCGGCCTTGACATTGTAATACTTTGCAAATGACAATATTCAGATTGGCTCAACTCGTGCTCATTCAAACTCACCTGAAGGTAGAAGGCCTGTGAAAGAACGGTAAGCAAACAAGACAATATATACATGGTACTTGAAACTCACATGCTCCCAAATATCCACACCAAGGATGGGTACGTGCGCTGAAATAACTCATAAGTTCCACATGCATGCCCTCGACAGTCTGGACATACAGATCAACGGGTCCTGGTTCGCAGTCGTGGCGATCTCGAGCTTCTTCGTGGTCGGATTGTATCCCTACGAAACCGCAGGTCAACACACACCATCCTCTCACCACGTGCAGCACCGCACTCACGAGCCAACCCCACCCGCTACCCTGGATAGCAGCCGTCGTCGCATTGAACTTTGTCTTGAACTCCTCCACGGATCCAAAATCGCGCTCCAAGGCCCGTTTCAAAGGTCCATCCGCGAGCTTACCCCCATCCTTGCTCACAGGGGACATGTTTGTCCAAAACAGCGAATGGTTGATATGTCCTGGTCATACAACACCGTTTCAACCATCCGGTCCCACGCACCCCGAAAAAAAAAGATAAAGGGGGGATGAAGGTACCAGGGACCACATACCTCCGCCGTTGAACTTGAGCGCAGACTGCAGCGCAATCTTTTCACGCGTGGACGTCGACTCGGCGTACGCCTTTTCGGCGGTATTCAAGCCATTCACGTAGGCTTGGTGATGCCTGGTATGGTGCAACTTCATTATCTGCTCCGAAATATGGGGTTCAAGTGCCTATCACGAATTGGATGTGTGTGCCTCAGTGGCGGCCCCTTGTTCAACAACCCTAACTGGAACGCACGTTGTAATCGTAGGGCAAATCCGGGAGCGTGTGGACCGAGGCGACGCTGCCTGGTCTGGCAAACGCACGTATGAGAGCGGGTCTCAGAGTAGTTCTAGTGATGGACAACATGGTAGGGAAAGAAAAAGACAATAACGAGGACAAGGACGAGTGGATGCGTTGGGATGCGTTGAGCGTTGCGCCGTTCAGGATAACGTCATACCCGCATATTCCTTTCCCTGAAATTTCAAACTCCGAAAAGTGTAACTGATGTACCTAGTTTTCCCGCGCAACGAGGTGCGACAGTCGGGATGCTCGTAAAACTTTATACCGTCGAGGGTTCATCATGGCACACGGTGCGCTCGGTCGAAAGCGCGACGATGGCGGGTACTCGACACTTGACTCCAGCGATCCAGTAGGATGAGCAACAATGATCACCTGCAACACATGCTTACACCTTTCTTGCTCTGGCTCGTCTTGTCGGCGAGAACGATAGCACTCATACCAACATCCGAAAAAAGCGTGCCATCACAAGTTTGAGATTATTTGAAACATTTCTTTGCAACCTCATGGAATAATCACAACGTGGAACGAAAACAAGAGAGAAAGAAACGGATAAAAGTAATAATGATCAAAAACTCAGAAGAAAAACGAAAAAGAAAAAAAGAGAGACAAGGAAGACGACAACAATGACAACGAAAAAGTCAAGGAATAGACGAGTGATTCATATCACAGCACACAGGAATTATAAAAAAAGAGACCTCATCTCCCCCATCCATTGCTCCCAGCTCTCCCTCGCGGTCTCGCCTGCGTAGCCCATTGCCTATCACCGCGCTCCCAATCGATCCGGTCTCGGTCGGCTGATGGTCCCCGTGGGATGTATTGAGAACCTGCGTACGGCGGCCGAGTAGATGCATAGGGTGGTGGTGGGTGCGTCGACTGAGTCATACTCCCCCGGAGAGCACGAGGTCCGCTTGGAAGGGGTCGAGAAGATATTGGCGTTGGCGTAGGACCGGCAGCGTTTGACAACGGAGAACGGGAAAGCGGGGGAGCGGGCCGACGGGGGACAGGCGCAGTCGAGGTTAAGGTTGAGGTAGGCCCAAGGCTTGGTGAAGATGGGTGGACGGCATGGAACGAGCGCGGTTGTGTAGGTGGTGTATGTGATCGCGGCAAATAGGTTTTTGGTGGAGTGGAGCTAGTGATCTCGCCATCTTCGTGTGAGGGGCGACGGGAAGGTGGGATGCTCGACGATGAGGTGGGGACATGGGCATGCGGCGTTGCATTCGGATTCGGTGTAGAAACAGGGACGCTAACTGAATTCGAACGCGAGTTGACAGCGGATGTAGACGTCGATGTCGACATGGAGGCGGGTGTTGACGTAGAAGCGGGTGTTGAAGGAGGGTCTAATCTGGGTCTAGAGCCTACGGGAACAGTGTGGTCTACCGTTGTGATTTCGCTTGTCTGCTTGGTCGTCAATGGCGGTGGCGGAGGGTCAGGTGCAAAGCTCACAACATCAGGCATACGATCATCGGTGCCAACAAGCCCGTTCGGTACCATCGCATCCATTATCTCCATTTTGGCCGTGAGCGTCGTCGGGGACTTGCTATCGATTTGCATCTGTGTTTGATCTGTGTCATTCCTCTCACCCGAAACACGTGACGAGGTTGTCGATGAACATGCAGGCCGTGGAGAGGATTGCGTGGAGTCCAGAGCCTTCGTTGCCATAGATGGCACCTGTGTCTCTGCGGACAGTTTATTATCGTCCATCGTCGCTTTCTCCTCCTCAGTACGCCCAGAACAACGAACAACGTCATGCTCATACCCACTACCGCCGTCAGATCCATTCGCGCAGACATGCGCAGTCCCAGATGAGTCCAGGGCATCCTCGTTGGTCGCGTCATTCATCTTCACATCGTGACCGTTGACGATGTCGCCAGAATCCGCAGTCTGCATAATGCCGGTATGCTCGCTTGTGAGATCCAGTTTGACGTCGACGCTGGGACTGGATGGCAATGCAGGTCCGTCGGGTGTCACAGGCGAACGGAACGCTTGCGCTGCCATTTCCTCCTCCCGCTGCTTCTTCTTGCGTAACGCAAAGTCTTTCAGGGACATTTTGACTTTGGGCGGTGGCGGGGGTGATGGTTCTCGCGCTGGCTGTGCACGCTCAGGCTCCACAGCCATCGGTTCAACTTGTGACGTCGTCTCATTGACATCAGATGCCAGTGGCGACGAATCGTTTTCCGGCGCAGGACCGTCCGTCTCCGTGGGGATCCTGTGGGGTAAGGAATCTGATGGCGCTTGAGTGTAGGGAGAACCGGGTACGTGCAATGACGAATACTCGTCCTCCGGGACGTGATTCATTCTGCTCTCAGGAGACGCCGCATGTGAGGGGCCACTGCCATCTTCCCACTGGTTATCTCCGACGACGTCGACATCAACATCCATGGCATCGCGGTCCAACGGGAGAACATCCTGTTCATTCACGACCCCATTCGCGTCGGCGTTGGCCAAGACACCATCGTCGGCATCAAGGGGTTCCGAGCTGTCCGACGTCGTTCTCCCTCTCAGCCGAGGTAACCCGCACAGTATTTCTGGCGACGCGAACCGAACACGATACGCTTCCCCATTGGTAGGACGCCTCTTCTCCACATCCGAGGGAGGGTGTGTCTCGTGTCGTGAGTCGGGTGAAGACCTATACGGTTGTTGATATTGTGCCTCAGCGGGGGTATCGCGCATACCGTCAGGAGAGTTGAGGGTCACCGCCGGTGCAGAGAGAGAGACAGGCAAAGCAGGCTGTTCGTTCTGCGGATGTACATGTAGGGGTTTAGACGGTCTATGAGGTGGAGGTGGGGAGGCTCTATGATCTGATGTATGCTGCGTCGAGGCGGATGCAGGAGATAGAGACGTGGATTCGCTGGGGCTAAACAGTACAGAGAGATGTGGTGAGGATGATGCATCGGGCGAATGCAGAGAGAGCTTTGAGAACGTGACGGAGGGCGATATGCTTGGAACCAGAGGTGGGGAATGCGACTGAACTTGCGCTTGCATTGCGAATGGGAACGACGTCGAAGGGGATAGAGTGCCATTGTTGGCTTGCAACGGTACAGGAGAACGTGCGATGGTCGAATTAGTAAGAACCGGGGTTGCCGTGTGTGTTCCTTGACTGGGTGGTTGACTCGACCGTCCGGGTGATGCAGACGTCGATGTCGATGTTTGTGGCGGTATCCGTGTCGCACATACACCGTTCTTGTCCCACTGAATGGGTCCACGAGGAGACGAGCTTCTCACTGCATGAGCGTGCGCAAGAGATGAGACAGTGGTCGGGTCGAGCGAGGCAGGCATCGGCGGGGGTGGCATTTGCCGTGTGTCTATCGAGGACAAGGTGAAAAACGACCATAACGCCGCCCTGCACAAAAGGCACTTACCATCCAACCCGTCGGCCTCTGTCTCCGTGTCAAACTCTGTCTCCTGCCCATCTGCACCGTCTTCACCGTCACCAGTCACACTCACCGAGCCCTGCTTAGGACCACCCCCATTACCACTGCTTCCTTCCACGGCACCAGAAACGGATATCGGACTTTCAGCGTTCGTATCAGAGGGGCTTCTCCATCTTTCATGTGCTCTCCAACTCTCGGCAAGTTTTGAGTGATCTCGCGGTGGATTTTCCTGCAATGGTTCCGATTGACCCGCTGGGGGTCGAGACCAGGCCTTACGCATCCGTGGAGGTAACGTAGACAGAGAAGGGTCGACATCCATCTCGTCTTTGTCTGCCACCCAAAGTAGAAAACGTTAGTAACCTAACCACAGGCAACAACCAACCAAAAGCGAGAATGCTAGCTAAATAAAGAGAAAAGGATGGGCGTCACGAAATAACCACTCACCGTCAGCCACCCGCGCCTTCCCTTTTCCTTTGCTACCCACATGTGGATCCTCCTCCGCCCTGACTTCAGGAAACGCTTTGAGACTCGACGGCACAATCTCCACTCCGCCCCACCCGCCATTCATCGGCGCCTTCTCCCGCGTCCTAAACCCCCGCTTAACCCCCACCAACGGTCCCAAATCAATCGCTTTCTTGGCCTTTAGTTTCAGCGTCGACGCAGCAGCGCTCGCATCCTTCCCACCGTCCACATGTGTCGCATCCTCCACTTTGCTCTTCTTCCGCACCTTGCGCTTCCTGACCCGTGGTGTCCGCCTATCGACTTCGATCGACGCGTCCATCTCGATGTCCACGTCCACGTTCATACCCAACCCGCAATTCCGACTTGGACGCGGATCCAACTGGCCATCCCCTTCCACATCGACGTCCCCCTCGCCATCGTCCCACCCTTCGCTCGCATCATTCACATCGGACGAGTCACCCTCAGATCCCTCGGACGTCATCTCCACACCGGGCCACGGCCACCGTCCCTCGACAACTCTCTCCATAACACGAACAGCACAGTCTCGCGTCGAAGAACCACAGGCACAGGTCGTGAACGTACTGCTCAGAGCGTGGAGAATAGACGTGAATTGAGCGCGAAGGTGGTGGAGGTGTGCTGGGCTGTACATGCATACGTCGCGCGGTCGATGGCGTTGAAAAAGGTAGTGTATATAGAAGGGAGAGTCAAGTCAGCGACCGAAGTTTAGACAAGAAACAGATGAAGGTACGCCATAAGCAAGACGAAAGACTCACGCAAACATTCCAGGACTCTCCATCAACGCAGGTAACATATGCACCGCATGTCCGTCGTCCCATTCCCAGCCTAAGACAATTTCCTCGTCCGCTCTCAAGTCCCGCAACGCGAACAGCGCAAAAGAGAGTGACGTCGGGTCCGCATCAGAGTCGGATGCCGAAGGCGCATCGTCTTGGTCGGATGAGTCGTCCGTCTGTTGCCCTTGCATCCGCGACATTGGAGGAGGGACAGACCTACCGTTCACCGTTCGTGGCGGACCACCTTCCTTGGAAACGGTGCTACCATCGGACGCCGCCTTCGTACAATCAGCCCTGTGCCGCATCCCCTTCCCTTTCTTACTCTCCCCTCCCTTCGTACCACCGCAAATGACGGGCCGCACCACGGCGTTTGGCCAACACCCACACCTTGCCCATCTTGCTTTGCCATCCTCTTTGCCTGCGTTGACCCCATTTCCTTTCCCACCAGAATCAGGAGGATCAGGGACTCCTCCAACACCTCGTGTATCCAGCCCAACTCCCCATCCACCTCCGACGAGCCTCACCTGAGGTTTTCCCATACCGAGATGGGCGTACCCGTTTAGCGGGTCGGCCAGATACGCAGCAGAGGGAACAATCGCGGCTGTATAGGGAGCGAGGAGGGTGGTCGCCGGGATCGTATCGTTTGGGTTGGAGGATGAAATGGTGTTTGTGGAGGGTGTAAGAGGGGACTTGACGTACGAACGTGGATGCGATGAACTAGGTACAGGGGGGGACATGTAATTGGATATAGGTGGTGATGGATAAATAGAGGTATGCGAGAAAGGCGAAGGATCCGAAGCAACATGTAACCTGGGAGAAGGGGGACGGAGATGTGCGGGTGTACATGTCGTCGAAGCTTGCGGATACTGGGAATGCAAGCCCGAATGTAGATTGAAGCAAGACATGGGTGGGTCGGCCCGTAGCACCGTCCGAGGGACAAATACGTCCCCAGCATTTTCGTCCAGTATCACTGGCGTCGTGTTGTCAAGAGGAGACATGGAATAACCATAACGATCCCGGTACCTGCGCTATCATTAGCAAACAGATACTTGCATACAAGCAATAATGAGACACATCGTCGCCTGTATGCGACATCCTTGGAAATGAAAGAGCAGGAACAATATGAAAGACAACAAAAGAAAGATCAATTCACCCTTGTGAGTCCACCCTCGTGTATCCACCGTCATTATAGGTCATTGGTGGCGGATGTGTGAGTGGTGAGGGAGGATTGAGAGCGGTGACACCTCTCCATGCTTTCGCAACACGGAGCAATTGGGTGTATACGGAAGGGTTCGGGTAGATGTCTGGAGGGAATGTAACCGGCGTTGGGGGTAGACTGCTGGAGGCGGCTGAGTCGTTACCATTAGGATATGATATGCGCGAGCTGCCAGCATGTGGTTGCGTTGATGTATGATTTGAGGGAGGGATAGATGGAGATGAGGGATCAGCAGGGGAAAGCATCGACGCACGTCTCTTCTTCCTCGACGAACCAGAGCCCTCGATAGCAGCAGCAACTGCACTCCCCCTCCTCGACTTTCGTTCCGCACCCGGGCTCGTCTTCCTCCGCGAAGCTGGCTTCCCCACACCACCACTTCCTTCGTCTACCGCCGAGTTCCCGCCAACCCCATTGGTAGCTGTTGCTCCGGGCACTCCTCCATTCGTCCCGTGTGAAGCCTTCATGCGCATAGCCCTCAGCCTCCCTTTTTGGGTCTTTATCGCTCGCTCTTTATCAACCTCCACTGCGGGATCACATACCCAACACTTCCAGAATTCGGGTACCTCTCCGCCTTGGATGATGCCAAAACAGGCTGCATGACACCATCGTGAACAGTCGTCACATGCGATCGAAAAGCCATCATCATAAGTAAATCCACAGATGCACGAGATGGCGTCCGAGTCTGGTGGGGGTGGTGCATCAGAGAGTACGGGTGGATGTTGCGACGTAGAGGGAGATGCAAGCGGAAGCTGTGATGTTGGAGGTGTTTGTGGCGGGACAGACCCGGAGAGAATGGGAGAGAATGGACGTTGATGAGGGTGTCGTTGCGAGGGTACTGTCGAGGATTTCGTTGACACGTTTGGGAGCGGATGGTTGGATTTGATGGGTGGTGTTGAGGAAGTCACTAGAGGGTGGGAAGACTGTCGTGGCTTGGTAGACAATCCATCTGGCATGAGTGGCGTCGTGGTTGTTGCTGACAGAGCTGGTGATGGCTGCTTCCGTTTGAGTGGGACGAGTGAAGGGAGTGCGGGCTGGATGATATGCGGAGTACTTGTTCGATCGATGGCAATACCAACACTACTCGAGGTCAGGGACGGCCCATGTGTATGGGCAACGTGGTGATGAGGGTGTGGTTGCGGTTGCGAGTGGGACTGGGGGGCGTTCAAGGGAGAAAGACCGAGCAGACCAAGGGCGGCTTCTGTCGCATCGTTGTTCATCACACCCACGAGATACACCGAAAAAAACACTTGACTGAGTCGTCTCCGTGTCCTAGTCGTCGTCGACGGTGTCGATTGTGAGCGCTGACTGTTTTTCTTAGTGCCGTCGTTGTCGTTGTTGCTGGGAGGCCAAGTCGCTCGATGGTCCTCCTCGCTGCACTGACCACTTCCCCGGGGAGTAAATCGCGAAATCCCTTTGAGCTCGACGAGCTCGACGACGAGCAGGCCAGAGAAATGAAAGCGGCGAAAGAAAAGTTGGACGTTCCCTTGCAAAGTCACCCCCGTTCCAATTCAATCCCACTTTCTCTGCTCTCTTTTCCACCAAACACAAGCCAACAAAGGGGCTTTTGCCGTCCTTTCAATCTCCGACTCAATTCCGGCACAGTAACTACCGAACACCCGACGCCGATGTATCGATCCTCTACTCAGACGGCGTAGATGACATTATTGGCCTGTGAGTGGACCTCTTGAACGATATTTTGATCCGTTAGTTTTATCGAAACCGCGTGTACCTGCACTAACATGAACACCAAGCTTGCACGAAGCGCGTAGTCTAAACTCTGATATAGCACGCAGCTCAGCGAACTAACCAAAAAAAAGACCTGATATAAGATCTCCGGCCAACTTTAGCGATGGCCTTTATCAGGTTTTAGTACGCTCGCCGGGTCTTGCGTTCCAGACTCCACAGACATTGGTAAGTCATACTTCCTTCATTCGCCCACCCAAACGAACATCTAGAACCCCTGACTTACGGTGAGGAATCGGTGCCACATCCAGGCCGTTTACATCGATCTCCAACAATTCGTTAGCAAAGCCACACAATCATTGTAACCGCTCGAGAGGGATCTTCGGAGGACGTTACGCGTTAGGTTCCCATTTTCACGAGGCAGTCCAGCGCTGGTCTTAGCCTGCGCAACTGTCTGATCTGTTTGAGGCTATCCAGCCAAATTGGGATTCTGGTTTCCTTAGGCGGCCACATTTCGTCGACTCCCTTCTGCGTATACAGCACCCAATTACAGGGACACAAGATTCACCGAACCCTCCCGCAACGAAGCGAGCAGCTCTCTGTACATGCGCCAAGCTCGTCGACTTCGTGTCACGGACGCGCGGACCCCGACGGTGCAGGTTCTTGTTAGACGTGCGAGCAAATATGCCAAGAATGGTCCGGGGTAGACACGCATCCCGGACGTAAGCGTCCGCCTTCTTTTACACTGAATTTGCCGTCCCCCATCGCCCAAAGATAGTTACATGCTACGGATTTACGGTGAGTCTAGGAACCGAATACACAAAATCCCCCCCACAACTCCCGTTCTATGCACAGGTCACACAACTCATACATGGTTCTCTACGGTTTGTTGAACACACATTTATCGGAGCGCATTTCATCAACTGCTACTGGTACGAAATATGTGCAGACTAAAAATCGTTCAAAAATCGTCAAAAATCCTCTTCGAAAGTGATTCAACCCTACAATCCCACTTTCTTCAAAATGATGTACATCACCCTGACTCACGACCACGTACCTTTCGTCTTGATCCAGGATCTCAACATTTGCGTGGAACCTGACTGTCGGACTTGTTCTTGCCCTTCCCATTCCCTTGCCCATCCGTCTTGTCATACGTTTGCATATAAAAGTTGGCAAAGAGTCCCAGGAAAACCGTGAGGAGAACAGCACCAAGAATGGCCGTCTTCAAGTCACCAGCACAGTCGCCGTAGTGCGGCATAAATGGGAGGTACCTGAACGCGATATGTTGGTAAACTGCATGAATAGACATGAGGTCAGTTCGGACTTCCACGAAAATGCATACGGCGTCACACCAGTGACGACGCCATATACCTGACTCACCTCCGAAATGGAACACGGCGATGTCGATGACGAACTGGAGCATCTGTATCGACGTGAGATGCTTTTTCCACTACGGCCAACGGTGTTAGAACACGATATATGCGCAACGAGATGACACCCTAACGCACCCACAGCTTGGCCCCGCCTGCAGTTGCGTAATAGTAATAATCTGCAAACCACGTGCGTGAGTAATGGATCGCCGCAATAGACCATATATGGAACTTACACATCACGACATGCACGCTCAAGTTGAGAGTCACGGGCACCCATGCCTGATAAAAAAAAGTCAGCAGAAAAGCGAGATACTCAATCCATGTGTCTCTCACCCCACTAAGCCCGGTATCCTGCTGAACAAACGCTAGGAGGGCCGTCGAAGAATGATGGAAAACATGTAAAAACGCTAGAACATAGGGGTCAACATTGTAGCAGTGACTCTTGCAATGAAACAACTTGCTGAGTGGGCGTTTCTTGAGCACTAAAAACACCGTGTCCAGGAACTCGTAATACTTGAAGTAATAATTGATGATGTAGTAAAACTCGAGTTTCTGAAAGGCATCTGTGTCAGGCAAGCTCAGTCTCGGATTCAAATTGGATTTTTACTCTTGTGTATGATTCTTTCGCACATAATGTGTTGAATGGACCGGTGTTGTACACCAGTTTCGCGACCTCTTTCGTCGTCACCGCAAGTAGTAGCAGACTCCCAATCGAGAGAAACGCGTTGTGTATGCGAAAAATGGTTCTCAACTTGAGTGCAGGCCGGTCCTTCATGAGTTCCTGCAAGCCGAAAACGACCACCAAGTAGGACAGAACAGCTGTCGATGTCGAGGGCCATGTAGACATCGGTGTCTTTCCCGGAATCCACGCGGTGAGATGGGGAGAGAACGAGGGAAAGACAGGGTCCAGGATATCAGCCATGGTGGATTGCTGCAAGATAATACTGGGAAGGTGTTGATATCTCCGAGGGAGGGTTCGGCCAACTTTATACTGAATGGCCGTCTCTATACGGTAATGTCACTAATACTGATCAGGATAACCATCGCCCGGTTCAACGCCGATTATGATATTATTGCGACCAGTCTTCCTGGATACTCCGCTGGAAAAATCGCCTCCGACTTTAAACTTATCTGTCATCCTACAGAATGTGGAACCGAGATTAAAGTGATGTATTAACTCTTTGTCAAAGACCGAAAGCGAAATATTCGGCCTTCGTAATTACGTGGCTTGGGAAGTACAAATTTTTGATACCTTGATAAATCCTCGTCGCGCAAACGACTGGGTCAGGTCCAGAATTTATCAAGTGTACGTGTAACCACACCCGTTTATGATGGTGACCGTCGACCGACGGGATGTACAACACTATCACTCGCGAGATGGAGACCGAGCTTACTCCTTGCTGTCGCAAATACGGTATCCGAACAGCTGTTAATTTACACAATGTGCTGTTCGGCCTGTTTACAATGTGCTAGCGTACGTACCAATACTCAGGAAGGAATAAATGAATGCCGATAGGGGCCTAATCAGTGACGTCATAGTGGTGGCTTGTTCACAAGCTTAACATTGTATTGAGTGAGATTAACGCGGAGGCGAGTTTGAAGTTCAACCCAACAGATGTCTTTTACCGCGCACGCTGGATCACGGAAGTATACTTCAAAGCCCTCAGGCCCTGGGGCTCCTCAGAACTACGGCTGAATGCATGTTCCTCCTTCCGGGGACACACATCGGCAGTTTGGAAAACCTGCTGGAAAGTTGCTTTCAACATTCCTGGACCCGAAATGTCCAGGTCTGACTTTATAAATTGTAAGGCTCCACACTATATTTATTTTTGGGTCAGTTCAGGGTTTTTCCCATTTGGGAAACACGCAGCCAATCAGAGCTCTCGCTCCAGTGGGATGAGATTCGTCTCTTGTTAACGTGAGAGACTCTTTGCAGATGGCATTATGATGCTTGTTTCCGCGGCCCATCAGAAGACACATAATCTCCGACTGACCGTAATTGAGTTACGTTGGTACCAACACCACTCTTTGTTGGATTCTTTGGACGGTATGATTTTGGGTGCCAGCAGCGTTGCTCAGTTGAAGCAGAACTGTGTAGATTATGATAATAAGCGAGAAGGGCCCGTTGCCGGATGAGGTCGTACAAGTGCTGGACGAGGCTTGTCGGATCATCAAGACACACGGAAGTCCACGTACTGGCGGTGAACCGAACATCCAGGAAGACTGGTTGCAATAATATCATAATCGGCGTTGAACCGAGGGGATGGTTATCCTGACCAGAACTAGTGGCATTGCCGTATGGACAAAGATACACGCATTCAAAGGAAGAAACGCGGTTAGATAACGAAGTACGTACCAGAAAACGCCAAACTTACTTGCTCAGTTGTCCCCCCTCCATAATATCGTAGAGTATGAAACTCAGTGTGTCCGTGGCCGTAGAACACGTCCAGAATCCCCTGCCATTCTTCCACGCCCGGATGGCGTACACCAATCTTCCTCGCCTCGCCCATCGTCATAGTTCCCCATGGTGCCGCGAGACCGTCAGCGAACACCAAGCAGAAAAAAAAGGACTGACGAAGAGGAGCGGAATTCTAGTCGGTATCGTCGAGCGCGGTTGCAGGTGTGTGTATGCGTTTGGATGATATCATTGATATGTGGGACAAAGTCTTGAGGGAGCTCTCGTCTACGAAGATCCCGCGCCGCTCTTAGGTATCCGTGGTTCGGGAAGGAGTAGCCTTTTTAGACATCGGCGCTTCAGCAGGCGGAGAGCCATTGGCGTCCATCGTGACCAGCTACTACGGCATCCGGGAGTACAAGTGCGACACGGAAACAGTAACAAGTATCGATGTACGTGCGGCATTGTTCAAGTTCTGCTATCCAGTGCGCAGTATCCGCGTGAGACAGGAAACCCCGTCGATCCGAAATGAAGTTGAGTCGGTCAGGTCAGCCAACTGCTTGAACCCAGCAACGCGTTCAGCGAACACACTTTTGACCTGTTTGACGATGCATAACTCGAATGCGGAGCTACAGAAGTTTGACGTGACGATCAATTGACCAGCATGGGCTGGAAGATAGGAAACGCACAGCAATCTGGATCAGTAAACGTGACAAAACGGAAGCTCTTAGAGTCTTGTGGAAACCCGCCGTGGCTAATGGCGGGAAACACTCGCGAGATCAGGCGGAACAGAACTGGCCCGGAACCACGACCTATACGAGCGAACGACGTAGTTCAGCGTGTCACATGATTTGGTTGCGATATCCATGGGGTCACGTGGCCAGTGCCAGGCTTACATCTTGCCTTTGAACTACCACCCAGTGGCACCCACCACATGCACTGAATGGCATCACAGACTGCGGATTTATGACCATCACCCCACCATCGTATGTACGCTGGAGTCCATCCGAATCAGGAAATTAACACATTTAATAGAACTGCTCAAATCCTCGGCTAAGTTGACAGATACTATCTACAGAGTCTGTCTCTTCCTCGGGCTGTTCTTTAGCGATCAACTTAGCCGAGAACCTGGTGGCCCATCATGCATCAGGTCGCCCAGCTCCATGTTTCTCCTCTTCAATTAGGTATGTGGTACGAGCGTCTGGGAGAATTGGAACAGCGAAATGGGTACGATCGACATCGGAGATACTGCGTTTAGGCTGCTGGACACTTTTTATGAAGCGGGCGAGAATTTCATTGACACC
>JBBPQU010000366.1:0-23235 GCA_038092655.1 Boletus sensibilis | reverse complement strand
ACAAGACCGGTCGGTCGAATTCACCCGGCGGTATTATGTTGCACGCCTCCGGCAGGACATGACTCCTTTGAGCAAACCTGAAGACAGCCCAGTATGTGGAAAAAAAATTGTTACCCTGGTTGTAAGCTCATAGTTCCTCGAGCGAGAAGCAGGATATTTGAATTTGATTGAATACTGCAAGGCTAGGCGGAAATGCTTCGAAGGCTTATCCGATTACTCGCAGCCCCTCATAGAGGTGTTTGGAGTTGCCATGACCGGGAATCACCTTAATCCAACCACCAGGGCCGCCGCCGCCACAGAGCCAGTTAAAGCGGCTGTCAAATGTACGTGTGATTCAGCCCTGAAGACATCGGAATGTTGACATTCTCCCAGACTTAATTCCGGAGCTCAGTGCCAAGTTTACTATTCCTGCAAGGTGACGAACTCAATTTTACCAGTTGCGTGCCGCTCCCAAATACTGACGTTATCGAGCAGCACCTTTCGGACTGCGCTTCTTCTTCCTTCCATTACGAAACGGATAGAAGACTTCTTGCTTGTTCACGAGCTCAATGCCAACTTATTCGGTTATTCAATCGATGAGAATCTTCTGTTGTCTGCCACCTCCACACCTTCCACAGGTTTTGAAGTCGATTATGAAAGACTGGAATTTTTTGGTTTGATATTAGTCGCATCACCCTTTCGCACCTTGGTTCACACCTGTTTTTCAGGGGATTCATTTCTGAAATACCTTGCATCCGTCTACGTTTTTGTCACCAACCCAGCACAGCACGAGGGAGCTCTGCACACCACACGCCAACGCATCATCAGTAATAAGGTGTTGATGCAAAGCGCTGATCGGATCGGTTTACCTCAGTATGTCCAGAGTAAACCATTTAGCCACAAGCTGTGGTATCCCCCAAATTTCACCGTTGATCCTCTATCTTTGTCAACTATTGCAGACCCTGCAGGCAGCGGAGATGAAACCGGAGTCGCGGCGGATGTCTTGCAAGGCAAACAAGACTCAGCTAGCCAAGACGAGGACACGAATGCGAGTAATGTGCCCAAGAAGAAGAAGAAGAAATTACGAGACGAGAATGTGACTCAATGGCTAGGTGACAAGGTATCTGAGGAACACTTTGACTGGAAAAGAGGTGTTGGTATTGACGAAATTGCTTACCAAGACGGTTGCGGATGTCACGGAGGCCATCATTGGAGCGGCGTATATGTCTGGGGGACAGGATAACGCACTCCAGGCTGCAAAAGCATTGCAGGTGCCGATCCCTCTCATCCATCAATGGCAGGATTTCCCCCGAAAGGCACTTGCAATCCCTTCCACTCCCAGTAGGCCGCTTCGTCAGGGTACAACAGAAGCGGTCGAGGCAATCATCGGGCATCGCTTCCGCCACCCTCATCTCCTCGCCCAAGCACTGGTGAATGGTTCGATTCCGTGGACATCTTTTGCGTGTATGCTAATACGAAAATCCCAGACCCATACATCAGTAGAGGGTTACGACGCTACTTGTTATGAGAGATTGGAATTCCTTGGAGATGCTATCCTTGACTTCCGTATGTCTCCAATTGTTGGTAAAGTTTTGGCGCCGAACTGACATGGCTAGTGACGGTGCGATACATATTCTGTCGCGAGGACCACTTGTCACCAGGTGCGATGACGATGCTGAAGGTAAGCTCGGCTTGCTGTCACTGTTTAATCTTTCGACTTATAGCACTCTAGGGAGCGATGGTTTCTAATGCAGCTCTCGCTGCTTTGTGTGTGTCGTGCGGATTACACAAACATCTTCATTTTGACTCTTATGCTCTGGCAACTGCATTCGAGAGTTACGCTCGACAACTTGAAGCAAAACGACTAGAAGCGGAGGCGGCCAGTGAAGACTGCCTGCCTAGGCAACATTGGCTGCAAGTTGAGCCTCCCAAGGTAGTTGAGCCGATCATGGGGTAGAGGGCAGCACACTGACGCGCAATAGGCACTCTCAGACATCGTGGAGTCCATCATTGGGGCCCTTTACGTTTCAGACGGGTTCACGTTAGATGGAGCAGAGAAATTTTTCAACAAAGT
The DNA here is from genome assembly GCA_038092655.1 of Boletus sensibilis. Lineage (NCBI taxonomy): Eukaryota > Fungi > Basidiomycota > Agaricomycetes > Boletales > Boletaceae > Boletus > Boletus sensibilis. Next base: position 21,182 of record JBBPQU010000366.1, on the reverse strand, counting down.
GCTCAAGCCATTCTACGACCGACATATCACATTGAAAACGTTGTCCCATCATCCAACGAAGATTCTCTTCGAGTTGTTGCAGTCACATGGATGTCAGCAGTTCGAGCTAGTGAAGGAGCGAAATGATTTGACGCAAGAAACACGTTGTGATTGTAAGCCATTCCCCCTACGACGGTCACTGCGCTTACGTTTCTAACACGCAGGTATCATTCATCAAATTACCTTGGCCAGCGCCATGGGTACAACAGCGCAGGCTGCGGGGCGTGCGGCATCTGTGCTCGCACTGGATGCATTGCAGCACAACACTGAGTTCTTATCCAGAACGTGTAATTGTCGGGAAAGCCGACGGTCAAACAAAGGGGCTCAAGCACGTATTAAGAGGATGCTCGTGGACGAGATAGAGGATGGAAGTGTAGTGTGAACCAGCTTATTCGGATTCTGTCTGCGTGGCACACTTTGCACATCAGAGTGAAATTAGGGTGAAAGAAGACCGATGCAAATGTCTACTGCCCAGGAAGGGTGCAGTTAAGCAGCGCCAGATTTCTTCCTGCAAAGTGCACCCTTGAGTAGGGACGAAAAATGCAATTGAGACGCTTACAGCTGGAATGCCGCGGCAGCAAAGGGAATGCTGAAACCTGAAAGGAGGAAGAGGGAAAGCTTGATGCCAAAAGCTGCACGTTTTTTGCCCGGGAATGCAAAGGGTAAATGCTGAGGTCGAGAATAAGCCCTGAGCTAGACATTTAGGAACCTGCGAGGAAAGCATACGTGGTATTCGCCATGGCCGTGGGCATAGCGTGCGGGGGAGGTGACACGCAGACGGGTGACTTGGGAACGGACGCTGAGTGGTGCACGCGCGAGCATCATGGTGGTGGTGATGGAGAGAGCCGGAGGACAAATGCGTGGCTTTCGATGACTGTGAGAAAACTCGGGTGGTCCAACAACGACACGCCTGCAGCCAATTACTTACGAGTCCTACGAACTGACCATCCATTCGCTTGCGGTAGATGCTCGTGCTCATTGACCAACTCAAATTTCATGGCGAAAGACGTCCAAACCGAATCGATACCAACAATTCACGGACTACAGGTGGCTGCGGAGTTGTGGCACTGATAACGGGCCATTTATAAACACTTCGAGGGAGCCATCATCATAGCAGGCGCCCGATCCCTCTTCCTGCTTGAACCATGGCTCACACCGTGAAAATCGTTGTCCCCACCACACAACGCGAGATCGAGATACCGACAGGTCTCTTCATCAACAACGAGTTTGTTTCTTCTGCAGATTCCAATGAGCTCATCCAGTGCGCATACCATCGTTCAATCCTATCTCTCTTGCACTTAAGATAACGATAGTGCAATCAATCCGGCGACTGAGGATGTGATTTGCTCTGTCGTCGCAGGTATACTCTCCATTCACTACCCAGGAACACCCTGCTCTGATCTCATTGCCCCTGTGTGATTAAACTCAAGGGTCCGAAAAAGACATCGATATCGCTGTCGCGGCCGCTCGCAACGCTTTCAACACTACCTGGGGGAAAAACGTCACGGGTTTTGAGCGGTCTCGCTTGCTGAACAAGCTCGCTGACCTCATCGAAAGAGATCAGCAAATCCTCGCAGAAGTCGAGAGTCTAAACAACGGGAAACCAGTCAAGATAGCCAGGTAATGGCGCAGGCCTCATCAAACTAGTGAAACTCTTTGACACGTTTTGGCAGGGACTTCGATATCGGTGACACTATTCAATGCCTTCGCTATTATGCCGGATGGGCAGACAAAATTCTCGGGCAGGTGATCTTGCACCCCCACCCCGACCTCCACCCCCTCTCACAGTTCCCACGCCCATTAGACAATAGAGGTCGACAATAAGAGCAAGCTCGCATTCACCAGACACGATCCAATTGGTGTCTGTGGACAAATGTAAGCAGGGACCCTCCGTCTACATTCGACTCCTATTGACGCCTCACAGCATCCCCTGGAACTACCCAATCAATATGTGGTAGGCCCATACGCACATTGCACAGGAGTGTCACAATCATCCGATTCATATTAGGGCCTGGAAAGTAGCACCCGCGCTTGCATGTGGATGCACAATCATCATGAAGCCTTCTGAATTAACACCGCTCACGGCACTCTTGTTGTCCAAGCTCATCGCCGAGGCTGGGTGAGAGCGCCACAAACTTTGTTGCCGTTATGTAAATCATTCATTCCTCACGGACAGATTCCCGCCCGGTGTGGTAAACACAATTCCCTCTCTAGGACCCGTCGGTGGTGCAGCGCTTTCGGCACACAGGGATGTTGACAAAGTTGCGTTCACTGGATCTACTGCGACTGGCCGGAAGATTATGGAAGCTGCGGCAAGGAGTAATTTGAAAAAGGTTTGTTTACATGCCACTCCCGCGAGGCAATAGACATCAGGGCAGTGCGTTGAAAGTATGCCAAATAGGTATCGCTGGAGCTCGGGGGAAAGTCTCCGCACCTTATCTTCGAGTCCGCGGACCTCGACCAGGCAGCCAATTGGGCGTGTCTAGGCATTTTATACAACACCGGCCAAGATTGCACTGCGGGGTCCCGTTTGTACGTGCAGGATTCCATTTATGACAAGTTTGTCGCCTTGCTGGTGCAGAAAGCGAAGGAACTTGTGATCGGAGATGGCTTTGATGAAAGGAGTGGAGGTGGCCCCGTTGTCAGTTCATTGCGTCTGATTTTGACATTTCAGGCTCATAACTTTCCATAGGTCTCTAAAGCTCAATACGACAAAGTCTGGGGATACATCGAGAATGGTAAGGCTCAGGGTGCGACGCTCGCACTTGGTGGCCAGAAACGCCCAGGCAAAGGGTTTTTCGTGGATGCGACTAGTAAGTGTTGTTCCGGCCGAGTTCTTTTAGTCCTTAGATACGAAAATTACCACAGTATTCACGGACATCAAACAAGACATGAAGATAGTGAGATCTACTTTGATGCACACAGAGAATTGAGCTGATACGTGATGTAGGTCCGGGATGAGGTACTTGGTAGGGTAATGCAGGTTTATACAGCCTGCTGAAACGTACTCTAGATTTTTGGCCCCGTGCTCTCGGTCGGCAAGTTCAAGACAGAGGAAGAAGCGATAGCCCTGGCAAACGACACTACTTATGGTCTTGGCGCTGGGCTGCATTCGAGTGAGTCCAACGTGCAGAGGGCATACAACACACGGAGCTGATCACGGGCGCTTGTAGATAACGCCAACCAATGTATGCGAGTCTCATCTGCCCTGGAAGCTGGAACAGTGCGCAAGATTGTTTTCTCGATTTGCGCCGAATCCTGATGATCCACCCCAGGTCTGGGTCAACCAATACAATTTGCTCAACAACAATGTTCCCTTTGGTGGGAAGAAACAGAGCGGAATAGGTTTGTCATGCTGGATTTTCATGAACGATTGAACTGATATTTTGAAGGTCGTGAACTTGGCAGTTACGCCCTCGATGAGTATACATCTGTCAAGGCCGTTCACTGGAACTTTGGAGAGAAGCTCGACTGGCCATTGTAAGAAAGGTTTCCAGAGGCGATTGCTTTGGAGTTTGGTGGTGCCTGCGCATCAGCCACAGTGTACTCTATTACTCTATGGTGAGAAGTGTAAGTTAACAAACAGAGAAGAGAGCAAATGAATCCCGTTCCCACCCCTGTGTGTGCGTGGCAGCACGAGGCTTGACTCACGGTGAACACTGCAGTACCAAGGAGTGCGCACAGGAATGAACTTTGGCAGTCGGCTTTGCGGCGTCCCGATGAGTCCGAAATTACAGAAATGTGGCACACACGAGCACGACATATCATTGATACAGGCGTGTGCATATGTACACAACTTGAATAGTAACAGTATACCCACAAACATGTGCAATGTGCAACGTTTATGTAAGTGCGAGACATTGCCGGGGAAAACCAGTTTAGGTTGCTGCCCCACGCGAGTGAGGGCATGAAAAGTCAAGTATAACCATGATCACTGAAACACGTTATTGTGGTCATACAAGTCATCTTGATTCATCACAGGCTGTTCGCCCTCGCTTTCGTTAGCGGTGCTGACGAGAGGCGTTAAAGTGTAAAAATAGCCCAGTCAAATAGGTCCTTACGATTGGAAGGTCATGTCTGCAGGGTATTCCCCCTGTGTAGTTTCCGTGAAGACGGCGGAAACCCAGTAGTGATTCTCCTGGGGAGGGGGTTGATACGTGAGGCTCGAGGGAGCAGCAAAATTATGGGTTCCATCCCACGAGTCTACGGTGGCCACCGATGCCGGGGCACCTTGCTGGGCGACAGCTGTCGTCTCAACAGTCGGGAACAAGCTGCACGGTATGTTTCGTTTCCCGCATCGGATACACCATGTGGAATTGTTGTCGTATTCGCACTAAAGTAGCGTTGAGTACGGAGTTGGCCAAGAGGGGGGAAAGGAACCTTTTTGTGGCTTCTGCGGCAAGACTCGCAAGCCTCTCTAGCTCTCTCTGAAGCGACGTTCATGGTTGCTGGGTTGGGTGTTAGAGGTGAAAGTAGCCCAGCAGCTTAAATACACAAGTGAGGAGAAATGAAATGAACAGACGTACGCTCATGGCCAAGTGTATGGATCAGAATGCCGTTATACAAGGATCAGCAAACAAGAAGGATAGGCCATGATTTGGTGAGGTGGTCCTTTCAGATCTTCACCGCAAGCCTGGACGATGTCCTATGGATGTGCAAACGCAAAATAAGATTCACCGCATATTACGCTCGGAAAGTATAATCATTGTGGCCGAGTTCAACGAGATTGGGATGGACGAATGATCAGCGCTCAGCTTGGCGTATGGATACGCATCACGATGTGCACGTTGCATGCCAATCCACGTTGAATGTCCGTGACAAAGGCGACATCCCACGTCTATCTGCGCTGGAGGTAGGGCATCGGAGGTACGGAGCAGCGCGGTATGGTGTGCAAATTGTGGCGTGAATAGACTCCGAGAACCATATCCAGTCTGATCGACCCGAGCACAGCTGTTGAGGTGGTTGGAATTCGCGTTGCCCTTGAGCTTGAATGATGATCGCGTTCTTAACGGAGCCTCGACATTGTCCTGGTTAGGAAGGCACAAAGAAGACATTCATGGCAGGCCACACCTTAGGTGTGGGTGACAACGAATCGCTGATCAGGTTCCTTTTTTTGCTCGTTGTTGTTCGATAAGAAGTCTATTAAAGTAAGTTTGATCAGACGTGCCTCAGACCAGTCGCTGCTTATGTAGCCATTCCATTGTTCCATGCGAGGCTAGTATGCCAACCAAGCCATGCGACAACGGCGTGCGTTATGTGCCTTGGCACCCATACACCAACACGCCTCCTCAAGACCCGATGAGTGTCTAGTTTCAGAAAATGATAACAAACAAACAAAAGCACAGAACAGGAGTCACATTCGCGAGGTAGAGTTACAACAGAAGAATAGCGAAAGTCCATACTAGAATGTAAGAACGCGAGGCAAAAAGCGATATCATGAGCATGCTGGTGAACTAGGATTCACCTGAGCGGGAAGAACTAGCATCTTGCTCATTGGCAAAGGCGCCAGCGTTGTCGGGTTGGGGTTCCTCCATAACATATCTATTGGGTGGCATGAGACAGAAATTAGAAGCTTAGTGAAAATTAACAACCCCAAGTTTGGTGAACCATCGCTTGCACTCTGGGTGGCATAATTGGTCATATAAGATCTGAGAACACCCATGAACAAAGGTTATCAAATAGACCGAATTGACTGACGTGGTCTGGTCATAGTAGTCCTGGAGATAGTAGCTAGACTCTGGATCGGCAGAACCTTGAGCAACATTCGGCCTGGAGTTGTTTGTGAGGGGGGAAGGGGCACAAAAAGAGGCGTCTCACAAGCTCGGTGGATAGCCTTCCATGCGTGATACGAGAGGTACAAAGCCCTGCGTCTGCAGCCTGATTTTTTTTTAAACCTCTAAGCGGCGAAATTTTGTGAATGTATACACGTACGGGATCTGTCCTGGTGAAAGGATGGTGGTACTTGAACCTTGTCGCTCTTCCGAGCGTATCATGAGCGGGGGCCATCTTCCCACCGGGGCTCCAGTCGACTCAGGCTGCTGTAACGTATATTGAACGTTGGTCCCTGAGCCCGGCGTTAGCTCCTCGGTGGCGCCACCGGCAGAGTGCTGTGCGATAGGGTATGGAACCAGTGCAGGGCCCTGGGCACCGAGCGCCGAACTCGGACTCTGAGAGCGAGCTGCTCGGGGTAAATTACAGTCCAATCCCTGCGAAACACAACGACGACACGGCCGATCATTTGTGCCATACTCAACAGGCTCGCACTGGTGACGCTTGAGCACGGCTAACAGTCGTATGCGAGGAGGCGTACTCACACGCAGCTTTGCTATCCTGCAGAAGTTGCATGCTTTATCGGTACGGTGCCTTCTCTGCGCTGGCTGATGAGTACGACTCGAAGATCGTTTAGGAGGCATAGGGAAGAAGGAATGATGGGGAGCGCAGTGCAAATGTCCTCTTTTAAATCTCGGTCAAAGTCCAGGGGCCACTTTCCTTGGCCTACGCATCCATGCTTGGAAGGTGGCATATAATGTTTGACCACTAATCCTTTCGTGTCTGGTCACGCAGGATGAAGAATAGTCACAATTACAGCATCAGAAATCCGCCGATTAATCTGATGCATTCCGTCAAGACGGCCTGAACGAGGATAAAGATCTAGTTTGAACTTGTCCTGTGCAGCTTCACTGAATTCAGTAGATATAATTAATTAAAAGGCGCGAAGAACTGAGCGGAAACCTCACGATAACGAGAAGGCGTGAATGAAAGCAGCGGATGATGGCTGGCGGATCAGGGATGGGTGATACGGTAGGGAGACTGGGCTGATGGGCTGAATTTCCTTTTTCATGATCAGCGCTGGGCAATGCAAGGCTCTGGGGAACATTTTCTCAGCTCTCGTCAACCTACGTAGCTGAAGTCAAATTTAGTGCTGTGATGCCATTAAACTCTGAGAAACAGGCAGGCTTCTTGTTACAAGCGGTCCACGTGAAAGACAAACGTGCTCAGCAAAGAACGCGACGGGGTAAAGCGATTCAGAGTAAAACGCACGTAAGATACAGTACATGTCACAGAGCCAAATAATCTTTCACTTCTTCTTCAGTTAGTTTACGGAAAGTAGGTCGCGGGCGCCCAGTTTCCCCCCCTTCCTTTCCTGCATCGAGTTCTTCCACCGTCGGTACTGTGACCACACCAATCTCGATGGTCTTCTCAGTCATCTGCCCCTCAAACCCCTCCTTAAGGGTTAACAGGGCTGTGTGAATCGCGTCCTCCAGGCTAATGTCATCGTTGTATCTTTTTTTACGTTAAAGGAGCATCAGTTGCATGTGTATCCCTGTGATGAGGCAACATGCGCGAAACTTACCGTTTCTCTAAGAAAGTCTTTGCATTTACCATATTCTTACCTATTGCACTAGCCTTCCAAGCCCAGAACGATCCTGATGGATCAACTTGGTAGAGACAAGGCCCGCGATGAATATCGTATCCGGCGACCAATAACGACACGCCGAATGGACGCACACCTCTATGAAAAAAATGTGGAGGCTCAGCAAGCGAGTCACGTGTAACAATCCAAACTTACCCGGACTGTGTGGCCTCCTGCATGACGGTTGCAATCTCCTGAGTCAAAACTTTCGTGGGTGGGTACTCCCCATACACTTTCCAGTACGCCTGAGCACTTTTGCGTGCACGCGCGATGAGGACACGGAAATCGGGGCCCATGCCCGAATACACGATGCCAATGTTGGGACAAACCACCGCCACCTTCTCGATCATTGAATCGTCTATCAGTATGGATGAGGACTTCTTCTCCGTGGCAATGACGATGCCATTTGACGCTGCAGAAAATGAAGATCCGATAGGCGGACATTACTATGATGATACCTTTAATCCCGAGACTTGTGGTCCCTTGTGAAACGGCGGCCAAAGCGTGTTCAATCTGCACAAGCTTTCCGCTCGGCGAGAAGACGGTCAGGGAGTAACTAACGAGGGAGGTGAGACCTGAAGACAGGTTTACGTGTGAATGTCATACCTGTAGGCGCCGCCGTCTGCACTAGCCATTGTGAGGGTTGAAGGAAAAGAATTAAAAGCGACAGTCTGAGGAGCGATTACCCTCCAGTGAGTCACGCTGGACGCGCGTCGGGCACATATTTGTGCTTTGTTTAGGTAGTGGATCAAACGTGTACAAATATCATACATTCATTTTGAAACAGACTAAGTAACTTTTGACTAATAAAACATACACTTCTTCCTACACATGTCACCTTATTCACTCCACAAGAGGCGTCGTCCTCAGGTAAGGTTGCTGGGAATACACCGATCAGCGCGATGCCCCCCAGAGCGGTCATAGATATACCTTGTGGAAAGTCACATTGGGGAACAACTTCTTGGCTTCCTCGTTGTTGACGGATGGGTGCACGATCACGTCGTCACCCTTGTTCCAGTTCACGGGCGTCGTCACCCTGTACTTGTCGCCGAGTTGCAGAGCTAGAAGGATCCTTTAGTAGATTCGGGCAAGTCCGTGAATCGCATTCTCTCACAGTCAATCACACTACATGGAGTCAGCGCGGAGTTAAACGGGAGGAGAAACGCAATGCTAACCGAATGATCTCGTCAAAGTTCCTGCCCGTGGCAGCGGGGTAGGCAATCGTCAGGCGAATAACTTTCTTGGGGTCAATGACAAAGACGGTCCGGATCTGTTGGGCGATAAGGCAAGGGTTGTGCCAAGAGGACGATCACACTCGCCGTGAAGGGGAGACCCTTGCTGTCACGGTTCGTAGCATCCTGCTCGTCAAGCATGTCGTACAGCGTAGATATCTTTCTGTCCGCATCGGCTATCTGATACACAATCGTGAGCGCGCGAAAGATACGGAAGGGGCTTAGATTACAATTGGGAACTGGACATTGGTGGGGCCGTACTTGGAGCCGTACTCGTTGATATCCTCGATCCACTTATGGTGATCCTGGAGATCGTTGGCAGAAATACCGATGAGCTTGACGTTGCGCTTGGCAAAGTCGTCTGCACGACGAGCGACCTCGCCGAGCTCAGTGGTGCAGACAGGGGTGAAGTCTCCGGGATGAGAGAAGAGGATGGCCTGGATGGGAATTCAGATAAGAATAGGCGGTGTGAGAAAGACCATACCCAAGAATCGCCGATGAACTCGTGGAAGTTGATCGGGCCAGTTGTTGTCTCAGCCTGGAAATTTGGGGCGATGCTACCGAGACGGAGGGACATGATATGATATGATATGCAAGGACGAGGACGAGGACGAGGACGATCAAATCTAAACCTCCTTTTATACAGGCGGTGTATGCTTATGATTCATGATGGCGTCTTTGCTTCTCACGAGTCGAGTGATAACAAGTCTATTGCAATCGTTGCGTGATCTAGTAATACGCAACGGCATGCAAGATGCTGTGTGGATGTCGCTCTTGCTGTACCTGAAGGATCCGGTCTATATCCTCATCGATATCCTGCGACGCCTCGATCTACACCGGCCCGATCAGCCCATGATACATGTCCATCAGTCCAACTTACCGCCGCAGCCAGGTCCAACATCGCCTTCCCAGCAATAAGTGCCTCCTCATGGTTATCCTTGATTTCTATATTAATTACATGTACGGGCTTGTTGAATTCGCCGCCCCGACCGAGCAGATCTATGCCGTCTATCAGTTTAATAAAAGACCTCATGTCGCGGACGAACCTACCGTCACAGACAGCGTCGAAGCAGCGTTCCTCGCATGTGATCACTACATCAGCAGTGGTTCTACTTTCTTGCCATCGTTCTGGAGCCAATTTGATCCTGCGATTACGATCCAGCATCTGCAATAGCCCATTGGCGGTGTACCTTGCGCCCATAAGCCCAAATACGAAAACGCTCGTCTGGCTCCAACTCACAAACGCGGATCTTTCGATTGGAGTTCTTCATATATCGTATTGTAAGGCGTCCCAAATGAGTAAATATTTGGTTTATCTATTGAGGGGCCAGGAAGGCGAACAGCGGAGCCTGTGCCGTACGAGATGACTCTATAACCTGCTTTTCTGAATTTTAATCAGCACACTCCCTTTTCTGTCCAGGGACAGTTGCTTACTGAAGGACGTGGTGTCCCTCCATAGAACGATTCTGGAGGGTGTCAGACTGCTTTCGCTCGTGGTGGTATCACCCATCATTACCTGGTTACTGGCACAAACAACGCAGAATAGCGGTCGCGGTTTGTATATAGAGGTAGAAGATACTTCATTATTCAATGGCGCAGGCGCATTGGAACTGGCATTTGGTGACGTTTGGTATTGCACTTGCTGAGAGGCTGCATGTGAATCAGTTGGTGGCCAAGGCTGCTGTTGTGGCGCTGGCGGGGCAGGTGACCCCGAAGGAACTCTTTGTAGACGGGGATCGGCGCGCGCAAGGCGGGGGTCACGCGCTCGGCGAGGGTCCATGGAACTCTGCTCAAAGAGAGATGGTTGAGTATAGTTTGAAAATTTCGCGACGCAAAAGGACCAATGTCAGCAGTATCTAGAACATTTGTAGTCTCCAGCTCGACCCAGCAAACGAAGAACGCGGGTCAATGAAGCATCCACTCTGAATCATCATCAGGCAAGACTAGGCAGTGAGATGGTACTTACAAGCAAGTGAGAGCGAAGAAGCACGAGCGCTTCCGGTGTGACACCAAGTCACGATCTAGTTTCCCCAGATAGTCGTTCCTTATACTTGACCACCACTCAGCTGTTTCATCATGGTGTATGTTTCAGTTGCGAACTCTCTCCTTGGGATACTCAAAGTTTAATAGGTTACCGGCCGTCGCGCAAAGGATGTCTTCCCACCGTTACCCTTCAGAAGATGATATCCGCATGATTGAATTTGGGTGTGCAATATCCCACGACGAGCAAATCATCGTTGCCTTGAACTCTGAAATCAATACAATCATGGCACAACTGGAGCAGGTCCGTCTTCGCAAGATGAAGTATCAGGAAAATATTCGGCAGTATAGATCATTGATCACACTTGCGCGACGCATCCCGCCGGAGGTCCTCGCTAACGTTTTTGAACTGTGCGCCGAAAGCGGTTGGACCCGCGCTCCCCTCATCGCATCACATGTATACTCCGCTTGGAGGAAAGCGGTAGAGTACCCGCGCGTCTGGTCCCGCATCTACATCGACTGTGGTCTCGGTAATCCCTTGACTAAGACGAAATTATGGCTTTCCAGGGCATAGCGGTCGCCACTCCATATCACCCTTGATATTCCCGCCAATGCATTGTCTGTGGAAGAAATTCTTTTTGTCCTCTTCGAGCGTTCCACTCAGTGGAGGAGCGTTGCCATCCGGACCCATGACTCCGCCCAGTTAAACCACATTTTGTCGCTAATGCATCATCCATTCCCACAGTTACGCAGGCTTGACTGCGTAACCCACTGGGACACCCCTACGGCAGATCTTGTTGATTTTTCTGCTGTCCACAATGCTCCCTCGTTACATCAGCTCGACATTGTGCAACCCAATTTACCTCGCTGGAGCATCCCTTTCCAATTGACAAACCTGCACCTCTTTCTTTCAGCGCCGAGAATTCTTCCAAACCCGGTTCCTGCGTCAAGATGGACGAGCATGCTCGCTAATCTGCCTGGCTTAAAACATTTGACGCTGGAACTCTCCGTCGAGTCGGAATACCATTACGAGCATGACACCACGCAAGTGGTGGAGCTTCCTCAACTCGAATCCTTGGCATTTATAATATCCCGCGAACTCCTCGGGGTGTTCAATAACATGCGAGCTCCAGCGCTCCGAAAGCTTATCCTCCGCTGTTCTCCCGGACACGAGCACATCTCATCCGGCCCACTCATTCGCCATATCCTGGAGTCGTCGCCTCGCATAGAATTGTTAGAATTACACGATGTAGACTTACCTCGGGAGGAGTTGGTGCAATGCTTCACATTATTACGTCAACTGGAGGAACTCCGTTTGTACGACAGCGACATATCAGACGATGAACTGCAACTTCTGTATAGTCCTGCGGGTCTCTGCCCGAATCTCGTACGGTTGGACGTACGCTGGTGCGTACACCTGACTGGCTCGGCGTTGGTTCAGCTGGTCAGGAGCCGCGTTCGAATCGACGTAGAAATGGTGAAATTGGCAGAGCCCGTGCTCCCGGCGCAGGCCAAGGAGTTGGAAGACGTAGCCGCTATAAATTGTCTACACGTGAAGGAGCGGGACGTTCTCGATCTCGCGGAATTCACGACCTGCAGGCTTCTGCTGAGAGCAGTGGAAGACTTTTGCCGTGAGTCATCCAACTTGGTCGTGGTCGTAAATTTTGAATGATGATCGTGTCGTTGATTCAGGGAACAGAGGCTGCTATGCCAACGAGAGGTACAGACAACGCATGCGCCTTCGTCACAATATCGCTTTCCACGAGAGAAACCCGGTCCTCGCTAGGATCATTCTTTGAGTTGCTTAGATTGGAGAATTTGGACTATTACAAGGGGATGTTATAGACATGAATATACCAAAGCACGTAGTCTTGTCGGTCGCAAACTATGGCAGACGGTGGTGAAAGGGACACCGCAAACCTCAAACAAGGACTGCAATCCATCTTCCGCCGGGAGACAATCATTGCCCTGTCATGGGGTGTGGTACGGACGATGTTCTCAGCTCGCAGCGGTTGGGTACAAAGTGAATCGAATCATTCTTAACTCCCACGTTGAGTGTGGCTGTACAGTCAGTCGATGACCTAATAGTAATTGCTCAACACTTCTCTCTCGTTGTTCACTGACACTATGGGATACACCGACCGCACTGCAGACTTCCGGGAAGTCATAAAGTTAAACCAGGGCTCTACCCCTCCCGCAAAACGACGAAAGCTAGCGACCGAGGTTGAGCCTCGTGATACCTTTGGGAAACGATATGTGGAGGAAGCCTACATCATCGTGCGCCTACTTTTCCAAGTGCCTATCCCACGACTGACACGCCCTTCCTAGCTAAACCACATAAACGCTCTAACGCGGGTGTTGAGCAATATTCGGCGGCCTTACCTCAGCGTCGATTCTAACTCGAGTCCGCTTGTGCGGCAAGGTTCTCGAAACCTTGACCTGAACGACTCCCAGCAGTTGTGGTCAGAAATCAAATATCTCTCGAACGAGGAAAGAGACCAGATTGATCTCCAGGCCCGACTAATACTCACCCGCTGTGCGGACCGAGTAAAGGAGATGGAGGCTCTCGAAAAGCGTGCGTTTCTGTTCTGTTTCACAGCTGGAGCAACCCTTCGAACCTCTAAACCTGAACAGGGCGTGTAGAGCTGGCTGCACGCAACATGAATCCACTGGCACGATTTCTCCCAGCGAGATTGGTGCAAGGCGATTCAGCCACGCTCCCAGAGTATCTGGCCGCCCACCACGCGGGCATAACGTGGTACCTTAGCCGGCGTTTGACTGATGCGAGCCAGCATCAGAAGGAATTACAGGAGGAGCGCGTAAAACGACAGCTAGAACGAACGCGTACGCTCGGTTCTAACGCTGCTCGCGAGGTTATAACAATAACCTCGAGGGATGTCGCACAAGGAAGGCAACAGTCCACCAGCGACAGCTGGCTTGGTGGCGCTTCCTCTGCGCTTGTGTCCGGCATTGCTGCCACAATTGGTTCCGCTTCTACTCGATCTACTGCCATCAAACCACTCGGATCCACTCCTTCCGTGGAGAATTCGGATGACGACGATGAAGAGCTGGAACTAACTGAATCGCAAATTCTCCAGTTCGAGACTGAGAATGCAAACATTCTACGGTCGGTCCAGGATACACTAGAATCAGTGCAACAAGCGGAGGCGCGCTTGATGGACATCAGTAATCTGCAAATGGAGCTCATCACGCACCTCACACGTCAGACCGAGCTTACCGAACAGCTCCATGAGGATGCAATAGCAACTACTTCCACCGTTGAGAAGGGCAACGTGCAACTCAGGGAGGCAAGACGAAGGGCAAAGGACAGCAGAATATTCATCCTCGTGTTCCTTATCGGGGCCAGCCTGTCTCTACTGTTCTTACACCTGTACTAGACCTTAGATCTTCTCTAAGCATGGTATACAATATTCAGTCATCTGAGTAGACAGGTTGATATACCGCAGGTAAGTATGTGATATAGCTCAGATTTAGGATGTGCAGAGAGTTGCATGATATGCATCCTCGTGTCTATATTATTGGTGCACAGTTACTGAAGTCAGGAGCGTATAAGGAGGGGAACTCCTTCCTCGGCGTCTTCTGGTGTTTCGGCGTCTAGCTCGTCAGTGGTTGAGCGACTGCTATGCAATAATTTGATTTCCTTGTGTACGTAGTAGTAGACCACACTGTTGGTAGTCAGGCAACATGAAATCGGACAAAGGAAGATCATACAAGCTTGCAATAATTGAGATGACAATGCCTCCAACAATCAGGGAGCCATTGATGAACAATGTCGCTGATTAGATGATCGTGAGATAAGCAATGACCGAAGGAGGCGAGCGTACTGGCGTCCATATGGCTTCTCTGTTCGCCGTCAGAGAGGCTTGCAATGCGCGACCCCACGAAAACGTAGACCATAACGCGAGGGAGTACGAAGAGGGTGGCGAATGTGAATTGGGTCAGGGACACAGACTCGATGCTCTGAGCACATGAAACGTGAGGAGCTACTCTCACCAAAGTGAATTACTCACGGCGAACAGGGAATTGGAGTATACCCATGGAGGAAACGACGAGATGCGGATGAGAATAATGAGAGGCAAGCCCCTCGCACGCTGCTCAACACAATGGATACAGAATGGCATAAGAGCGTGTAATACATGAAAGTACTGACAATGACAGCTTCGAGCGCTGCCCATTTCTCGTTGGTGGCGGTCCATTTGTGCAAGCGATTGCTGAAGAGAGAGCGCAAGACAACGAATACAAGAGCCGAGCCGCCAACGGTTGAGATCGCCGCAGGAATGAATCCTTGCATACCATAGGCGAAACCACAGAGATGGATGAGCGTCGAGTGGCCGATGAAAGGAGGAAATGATATCAAGACTGAACAAATTCAGGAAGAGATGAATGACGTGAGGGCGGAAGCACATACCAATCGCAGCAATAAGAATGAAAGAACCATAAGGAAGACGGCGAATTACGACGGCGAGATCATACATGGACTGGGCAATGCGACTTGGAGTGACCAAAACAATGAAAGCGATCAGGCACGCGTAGAAGAGGAGGAGGAAACATATAGCGGCCTAATCCCTGCGATTATCACGGAGATACAAGGGAAACTACTGCCACTCACCTTTCCGTAGAAACTGAGCTTCTGATACTGTATGGAAGCGGAGCGTGCAAGGGAATGCACATGAATATTGGGTAAACCGCATGGGACCATGATGGCGGCAACGTCAAGGGATGGCTTAGAAGAGGTTCGCTGACTTTAAATTACTACTGTTAACATAAAATAAATAATAATATTGTCCAAAATGGTGCACAGCCACTTAGGCATCAACCTTCCAAGTGTACCGCGCAGAATCACATACAGGACTCTTACAAGCACGTTCAACACGACTCAAGTCTAGGGATACCATCACTCACGCCTCATGGAAAAGTTCTCTGCGTTCAGCGTGAGCCTTTAATGCACTCGATCTCTATCTCCCGCTCACTTCGAATAGGACCCTGGGACGGGAATACAGGTCGGCCTGTCCTCTCTACTCCACCGAATAGACTCCTGAACACGAGTCAATCGGCTCAGCCCTTTCTTCCTCCGGTTCCACAATCAGCACATGGCTTTTTACTCTCCATTTTGGCCCCAGTCCGTGTCACAATTGCCGTTTTGCGGTGCGTGCTGGTCGTCGCGGTTGCCGTCCTGCATTTCATCCTAGTAAATGTGTTATGCACACTTCTCGTAAGTCTTTCATTCCGCTCTCAACTCTCTCGTCTCAAAATTAGACACAGGTTTCCCCCCTTCATCGACTCGTCGAGGGGGCGAGTACGACAACGTTAAGCCGGCTTGCCCTTTATGTGCTTGGTTTTCTATGGATTCCAGAAGAGCAAGTTGCTCGCAAGCGAGGGTTTGTCTCTTTCTCATCCATCAGACGCTTGCTATTCGTTGAAGCCTTTCCTAGGAAATTGTTGGATACTAAGTGGAGCCCAAAGGCTGGGGACATTATTGTGTCTAATTGGAGCTCCTGGATTGATATCTTGTGGCTCTCGTATCGGTGAGTTAATCGCTGGTCTTGGAACGTTGGATCTAAACTTCATCATAGGTTTAACCCCATTTTTGTCTTTCCCGTTGCTGATGAGACGAAGCCGCCAATATCCTCTCCTCCTAATGGGGAAGCCATATCCTACAGACCTGGTCGCAAGACAGGTACTGGTTCCGCCGCGATATCTACCCCGACTCGGACCATCAGTCCACGCCTACCCATCCGCGGCTTCCGCCGAATGTCTCTGTTATCGATGGTTCGAGCCACCGGTGGAACTCCCCAGTCGCCTTCGTCAGGTTCCTTCACCTCTCTTGAAGACATCCGAAAAGCCGCAGATCGACCAGTGGTAGTCTTTCCCGAGTGCACAACGAGCAATGGGCGCGGTCTCCTTCGATTTGCTCGCGTTTTTGAAGGCTATAACGTTCCGGTGAAGGAATTCAACGTGTTTATAATGTGTACCAGGTAGGTGGGTGGATGTAAACTCGCTTCAAGTCTATCTTATGCCAATGTCCCTAGATACAACCGACCAACGATCTTCCAACCATCCCTTACGCACCCCATCCCATCCTCCGCATCCAACCCACTTTCTCATCTGTTCACTGTTGCAAGTGCCTTGTCTCCTCAGACCATGTCCATTCGCATGCTTCCACTTTCAGAGTCCCCTTCCTCTCAGCTTTTTGTGGTCAGCGAGGTTGTCCCAGACTTGGCGATTGACACACTCTCTGAAGTCTGCGCCGTTTTAATCGCAAGAATTGGTAAAATGAAACGTATCGGCTTTGGTTGGGAAGATAAGGTTTCCTTTTTAGATCTTTACTCGGGTCGGCGGAAGTGATGACCCTGCCTACTTGTTCTTGTCTACGTTGACCGCGGTGGGCGCAAATTATATTCGACTCATCGACCCTGTTTCGTGCTTCGAGGTTTCATCTGCGGATCACTCGCGAAGTCGCTCTTGGCAAAGGCAAATCTCCATTGATCATTCATCTTAGCAATCAATGATCGAAGGACTGGGATAGGATTACATGAGATATACCTTAAATTTAAGCAGAGCAATGCAAAAATATACAAGTAGCATGACAACAGCTGGAAACACAACTAGCTACGTGACTATACATGTATGCCGACTCAAAACTCCAAATCTCACCCAACTATTTCATGAAACTGGTGGATTCAACACGTCCTGCATCAAGGTCACCCACCTCTCGTCTATACCTGACTCGCCGGAAATTAAAAGTTCCAAATTATCGAAGTTGTTGGCTACTGCTTCCGCAGATGAAGGTGACCCAAAAAAGTCAACATCGGCGAAGTTGCTCATGAACTGCTCGTCAAAAATGGGGGGTAATGGTGTCGGCGTAAACGTTTGTTGTGACGACGACGATCCGGAGGTCATGGCAGGTAGGACACTAGCAGGCGTATCAGACTGGAAGGTAAGCGTTTGGCTGAAATGGAATTGGGTGGGTACAGAGCCGGCAATGATCGCTGTTGGATTGGACACTGTGGGGGGTGGCAGCATCGACAAGTATTCCACAAGTGATGGATGAACTTCAGGTACGGGATCCGAATGTGTATGATTCTCCTCCGAAATGGTGGATGGAGAGCTCGCCGAACTTGTTGATACCGGAGGAGACGTACCCTGAACGTTTCTACGACCCTGCTGTGAGAGAATTTTGCTGACGAGGATCTGTGTCTGGCCGCCGAACACTGCAAGCTCATCGACACCAGTCTCTGGGAGTAGGGCAGTTGGACCAGTGCCACTAGAAGCGGTCCTATTGATAGGTAATTGTCCTTGTGCTTGTTGAGCCTTGGCTTTCAGGTGCATTAAAACAGCCTGGATTACAACCATTACTAACTGGCACCCCACATGGGGACAGGACCAGAACCTACCAAACCGCATTTTGCGCGAGGAGATATAACCGCACCGCTCCTGAACAGATTCAGTGCTAGATCGAGTTCTAGCTGTGCGGCAGGTCCCATTGTAGAAGACGGCGCCCTTGTAGCGATGGTTCCGACAATAATCTGGTGACATGACATGAGCTCATGCAAGGCTTCGAGTGGTCGAACTGACTGCAGCGGACAATAGATGATTCCACATCGTCCAAAAGCGAGCAAACAATTCCGGATATTTCTGGAAATTCATTGCAGTGGTCTTTACAATTGCTGAGGCGCATCTGTAGGCAGCAAGAAAAGATGGTGCGAAGGGGCTGCGAAGTGGATTAGAAGGAAAATCCAGCATAGCCTGGGCGAAGAAGCTGCGGTGTATATACAACATTGCTGAGACGCGGGATGAGTGGAAGAAAGCAACTTCGAGGATGGAAACCGTACTAGAAGTCCTAAACTGGAATAGCATCCGACCCCGGACATATGCAGTTGGTGTAGTATACTCGTCGATAGAACTGGAGCGGTATAAATTCAATGAAGGAGGGAGGACTTTCTCCCGAACTTTCCGATCCAGTTCTAAAATGGTTTCGTAGGTCGGTGGCGTCGCAGTGAGTGTAAGTTCGAGCACCGGGATGAATACGTCCCTTGTGAAAGAGTACTTCCAACGGAAAACTGGAAAGTTGATTCAACGGAGGGCACAGATGACGCAAAGAAAGCCTTACAGCCCATCTCTACTTCTCCTTTGTCGTTGATAGTCGTCGTCTCATCTTCCGGGAGTTCACAGTCAACATACGACAGGCTAATCGACGGCGGACGTCCAAGAGTCATACTCTGTTCGAGTGGGTATGCGTCGGCAAACTGACCATCGGAAGACTTACATGAAACATATCGGCTGATAAAAGTTCCCAAAAGAGGGACCGACGTCGTTGAATTGCCTTTGGGGGCATGTTAAAGCGTGCAGGATCGCGATCTAGGCACCGATAAGAGTTTATTCAACCTCAACTACACGGACATACGTAGACCCATCTGCCAAAATAAATTAGTGTCACCCAACTATTACACTGAGGACTTACGCTCTGTGCAAGCTTATTCGCGAATGCCATAATCGACCATGCACTGTCGAGGGTAGGATGCCTCCCGTGGTTTGCGTAGTAGAATGCCATTAAACACAAAGCTTGTAAGGTTTGAGTATTGGG
Organism: Boletus sensibilis; assembly: GCA_038092655.1. NCBI lineage: Eukaryota > Fungi > Basidiomycota > Agaricomycetes > Boletales > Boletaceae > Boletus > Boletus sensibilis. The sequence goes on along the minus strand of JBBPQU010000366.1, from coordinate 1,912 downwards.
TAAATCATAAACCAGCTGCAACGACAGCGCCAAGCGACCCAGATGGAAATAATTTTCAGCTTCAGTATTGTAAGGAGGAAGAGTGAGGTCCGTGAGCGCGCCGTGGGCGAAGACCATATACAACACAGCCAGAGTGTGCGGAGAAATTTCTCTCTTGACCTCCGAGACCTCTTTTTTTCTGTCCTGCGCAAAAGCATAAACGGGGGCCAAAATCTCATCAATGAGCTCTTCACGGGTAATTGGCCGAAAAACCCATGCGGAATTTTCTAAGTAAGTCTCGCAGAGGGTGGTAGCACGCGGATACTCGGGGAGAAGGTTGAGCAACGCGTCCAAGACCTCGCTCTGTTTGCCGTCATCGCTGATACCTGCAATATTGAAAGGGAGAATCGACGCCAAGTGGCTAATTTCGGACGAAACCTGAGGTAAATTGTCAATCAGTGCAGAAGAAGGACCTGGGTCCGTGCCACTCAGTTCTGCACCGGCCTATTTATGCAATATGTTAGGGTATGATTCACCAAGATCAAACACCACCAACCAAAAAGAGGGTCTGTATGGTCGAACCGTCATCAGCACTGCTGACCTTATGAGGCCATCATGAAAAATTCACCTCGGAGCCCGCTGTACGACCAAAGTAATGAGAATCTCCCCGTTCCGTAATAGTGAGGGTCCCCAAGCCATTTATCGGGACAGCTTGCTGACCCCATGAAGCTTCGCGAGGGGCTGCCTCAAGCCCATATTTGATGGCCAATAACTCATCAGTCAACAAAGGATGGACATCGTTTGAAACACCCGCTTGAAATATGGCCAAGGCGTCTTCAAGGGAACGTATTCGGTGACCCATCTCCGCTATCTTACGATGTAAATGTTCTGTGTCAGCGAGGACGAACCTGAGACAGGCGTTTGGTGAATCTGATGTACGTCAATATGTTCCTAGGCACACACCGAGTTCCCTGTCCGGTTGATAAGCTTCCTGTTACGAGTGACGTTAAGTAGCTAGCCGTCAGAAACGACGGGGCAACAAACCATTGGGACATATTGTAGGGCAACCCCTGCGTACACAAGAGCCGCACGGCAATTTCTTATCGCATTTGAGCTTCAATCTGCAATGGAACGATGAGGGTCAAGATCAGGCAATAAGAGAAGGAGAACCTTCTACACTCTGCACAAGATATTTCACCACGAGCACGTTTAAACTCGATCTCTTCCTCGGTCGATACTTTGCGAAATTGTCGGCGTGAAACATTCGATGCGATGCCCTTTGAAGTGTCAACTGGCATGGTTTGCCTCCCTACCAGCCTAGGACTTTGTGAGCGATTCTCGCAGTAATTGGCGCTGACTCGGACCTGTTACAAAGACGCTTCCCTCTCCGACTTAATTATAAGCGTGCTTGATCAGAAAGTCAACTTCACGTGACCCAAACGCGACGCGTCAACTTGCACTTTCAATACACACTTTAACCTGTTGCTTGTACAACACCAAGCATTGTCTGTCACACTACTGTAACCTTTCTTTATTTCTCGAACCTTACCATGCACTTCTCTCCGGGCGTTGTCGCCGCTTGTTTTGCTCTCCTACTTAGACTGCCCCTGCTGGTCGGTGGAGCAGCCACGAACACCACCCGAACAATAGTCACGCCGGGCAACTCACACTCCTTAGCAGAATCTTACCAATTTGATTCTCGAGATGGCTGGGAACCCGTCATAGTTACGAACCTACGTTACAAGTACCGCCGCTCACTCACTCCTGGGACGTCCTCAACGACTACTCCTGGTAAAAATTCCAGCAGCGCACTCAAGCGTCCGTCGAGTACAAATACCGAACATTTTTCCACGAAGAGCGTCTTCAGATCTGTTAAGGAATCGTTTGCCGAGCTTACAAAGGGCATCTTAGCCATCGGCAAAGCAGAGCCTGT
>JBBPQU010000365.1:0-23270 GCA_038092655.1 Boletus sensibilis | reverse complement strand
CGGAGGCGATATCCAAGCGCCGTGCTGAACGTGCTGAGGCGTTCGTTGCACCGACCGAAGAAGCAGCACCCACAGTGGAGGAAAAGCGGAAAAAACGTAAACACGCAGAGACAGATGGTAGTACTGATGTGGACAAACCAAAGAAGAAAACAAAAGCCAAGGTTCGCTTTGCTGAGGATTCCTGACATGATTTGTGGTGGAGGCAGTGGATTGATTGTTTCCTGTACTCGCTGTAATGACTCCGTTGGCATTGTTCAATGAATTTCGTTGGCCTCCGCATTTCACTGGAGTTCCACTGTTGCTTACTTCAGCACAAGGGGACCGGCAAAGCCTTGGGCCCAAACGGAGGGCATTTATGATGGCTGGCCGTTGGATGCATAACCGCACGTGTCTTGTTATCGACCCTCTACCATGGCCTCAGTCGATGCCCAATGGATGCCCGTCACTGGGCGCCACAAAGTAAACATTGGCACCTCACTTGGACGAGCCCTCAAGGCACGAAAGGGGATCGCTCCGTCGAAGCGCGCTAGCAACCTCCCAGATCGCGACTTTTATTCCTTCCGCTGTACGTCGGTGTTGCGGATGCCTACACTACTAATATACCAAGCAATTCGTCGCTTCAGACAATTTCAAGCCGGAATCAATCGATCCGGATAAACCTGGTTCTATCGAGGTGAAGCGCACCAAGGAGTCGACGAGTGTCACGGTGGAGCGACCAAGCTCACAGGTACGTGCGTATCTTGTTGTTGGATGATCACCGACGACGTCCCACAGGCAAGGGAAAGTCACCTCTTCAAAGGCACAGAACAGCCAGTCAAAGAATATGACTGTGTGTTGATTTATGACGAAGACCTGGGTGTGAGTGCCCGGTTCATTCGGTTGACCTTTCGGCTTATATGCATGGCTCTACAGACACTCACCCTCGAGAAGATTGACTCGTTTATGAATTTAGGTTATGACCGAAAGGTTCAGACATCATCATCTACAATTCAGCGAGACACAGCTTCTCGTGAGCATTCATCTTCCTTACAGGCGTCCTTGACGCGCTGATTGTTGGCCATATAGCAATGCCAATCACACCCCAACCTGCCGATGACGACATAGACCTAGCGAGGGAACTAGAGAGAGATTTAGTCGGGCTTGAGGACGCTGAGGGTGAGCCAGATGATGACTTTGAAGAAATCATCGCAACAGTCGCCTCGGAACAAAAGAATCGAAGATTCAAGAAGGAGGAGGAGGAAGAGGAAGAGGAAGAATTCCTCCTCGCTGCTAGTAAAGCGCCTCTGCCGACATTGCCGCATAAATCCAAACCTCCGCGCAACATTCCTTCCAACCAGCGGGAGCCAATATCCAAGCCAAAGCTTAAATCGAAGGACTTCTCAAGAGTAAAGGGAGAAACTGATTCCCAGGATATCATTGATTCTGAACTGGAGGAGGTCCTCGACTTTGGAGTTCCCACTCGTACAACAAAACGCCAAAAACTCTCGCCAGTGGTCCAGAAACCCCCACCTGCCACCCAACTTGCACTCCCAAATGCCTCTACATCTATTGTCCTGCCATCTTCACGACCTCCACCTAAGGAGGAATCTGATTCAGAAGAAGATGACTGGGACCCGGTGGTCGGTGGTGACCCCCATGCGGAAAACGATGCTCAGGAGATTGACCTCGATGCATTTGAACAAGAGATGGAACAACAATTGGAGGGGTTAGATGAAGATATACTGGCGGCTGCGATGTCGTCGGAACCGGTCTCGGCTCCCCGACGACCAATGTCGTTGAACCAATTTGCTGGTGGAGAGTTGAGTCAAGACGAAGACAGCACCTCCTCAAGTGATGACAGTGACGAGGATTGATTTACATCCGTTAGAGTGCCATTGCCATACCAGCGTTGTTGCATTAATACCTAGACATTGAAGACCACTACAGCGTACTCCAGTACAAACTTCTACTAAAGGAAGGGAAATTTAATCAACCTATCAAACTGAATAGGAAAGCACTAGCTTGCGCAGGGGATATTGTAGTTGTGAAAGCACCCAACGGTGGGATAGAAGTTGTCGGCGCCGCAGAACTATGCGCGGTCACTGAAAGCGTCGAGGTTGTTCCTGTGATAACGGATCATAGACCTGAAGAGGGCGAAGCTATATTCGCATACCTGTCACCGGTGACGTTGTTTTGGAAGCGATGGATGGCAATGTTGACACCGTCGTCGCTGTGGGCATGGTAGATGCCATTGTATGATTCCCGGTTGTGGCACCAGTAGCACTGAGACCAGGGTGGATTAAGTTGCCAATGAAGTCTGGCTGGTTGACAAAAAGCAGCGCGGGACCGGCGACGACCATGCTCGAGTTCGTTGTCCCATTCATATTGGATGGTGATTTCATGGCCATCTGATCGTTGGTGATGAACACATACATGGGACCTGTAACATTCGCAGGAACCATGCAACTGTTTATTGGCTGGTAAAGGGACGCGTTCGACCCTCCTGTGACAATCTTACAGGACAGTTCCTGGCAAAGGCATAATTTGATTAGCCATCAATGTGAAGGGGTAAGGACTTACATTCGCTGAGGTGGTTCCGTTCAGAGCGGGGGAACTGAAATTAAGCTTCGTTCCAGCCTGCAAGGGACCGCTGTTCGTGACAGTCAGAGGGAGATTTGCTAAATGTGTATGTAAATCAGGAGCGCGGTATGCAGGGGCTCAGACGATGTACCAGAAAAGCCTAATTTACAACCAGAAATGAATTTATCTGCGATTGCAAGGACATCTGCCGGGGTAAGTGCGACATCAAATGGCTGAGGGATACTTGTCGCGTTGGACAGGAGGTTGAGAATACTCTGGTGGCGAGCCTCGACCGTCAAGATACTAGCTGCAGCCGTGACCAGCGCCGGCTTGGCTAACAAAGTCAATGCATCCAGGTAAGCACCAACACCGACGTTCTCAACTACTCGTGCGGTAGCAACCATCGTGTTGACGTTTGTGAAGGCGGAAGAAAAATTGAACGTGCAATTAGAGACGACTTGGCCACCGAGAGCATGGATGGCGGACTGGAAAGGCAGAGGTTTATTTGATGGGTCCTTGACTAGTGGACTATAAATATTTCACAAACCTGCAAAGTGAGAGTATGGGTATTCTCATCACTTGCAATCGTTTGGATTTGTTGAATCGGGATTTTGGGCGAGGCGAAACCTGCCGCCCCAAAGCTGGAAGCGTTAAATTGTTTAAGTGCCTCCGTATAGAAGGCGGACTCCAGCTGCTCCAACACATTGGCAAATGCTAAGATAGCGACATGATCAGCAACCCACTTTGTAACCCAAGCCCACAACATACCCAATACTTGAATGTCCGCCGCTGCGCTGCGCTTTAACGGATATGCGAAAACCGCAGCGAGGGCCCAAAGGAAGATAATGATCAGAGGGATATGCATCTTAGGAAACTTCCAGAGCTTGAACGAATGATCCCCGAGATATATATTAAATTGACGAGTCTTGCCTCTTGGGCAAACAAGGCCTATGCGCAGTTCAAGTTTTAACAGAGTGAAATGGCGGGAGGGCTCACCACAAGATGTATTACTGTCCTCCAGACAGTACGAGAAACCGGGGGGGGATGAAGGAGATAAAATCATACATTCTGGAGATTTGTTTTAAGCCTTTTCTGAGCAGATCGGATCGACTATCCTATTTAACTATCGCGCCGAGACTTTGTCGTTATAGAGATTTTCATATGACTTACTTTCTTTGTTTCCTGCACAACAACATACGTGGGAAAGCCCTGCGATTTGAAAGTAACCGAGGCATCGGACTTACGACAGCTCCGCGCGGATTCTACAGGAACTCGACCCATGATCAGCTGTCTACAAATACCCACCATGGTATCTGAGACTGTAGGGTCTGGAAACGACCAGTAGGCATGTCGAGTGGGAAAAAGACGTAGCCAGAAAACCTTCCAAAAGCTTAATGCAGAACTCATGGAGGCTCCTCTTGGACGGGATAGAAGCATATAATCATCAACTCAGCAATTGCACTTGGAAATATTATCACAGAGGGGTTAGATATCCTTGTGGGCCAACCATCTAGATACTAATGCAAATGCTTCCTCAGGCTTGTCATGAGGGACTTGAGTCATGGGTCAGATAGCGAACAAATGACGTGCGTTGGAAAACACTCATCATATGACCAGCTCCGTACACACTAGCAAATGTCAATCTGCCGCTAGTTTTCGTTTCTCCGGCAGCATTTCCATTAACTAACCAAGACCTCCAGACTTGTTTCTTGTACGCTTCGTTGCCGGTCCAGTCGAGCTTATCGACCCAAAGCTTGTTTGCCACCCAGTTGCACTGCCAGTCATATGTCCCAGCATAGATCAGAACTCGGATGCCACGCTCGAGAAGAGCTGCGACATAATCTTGAGTGTGATGCGACCACTTATCTAAACGCGAAGCGAAGTTGTTGCCAACTGCGTCTGAGCACAAGGTGAAATTTCCAGGGTTTTCAGCGCCTAGTAAGGCACGCGTGCCAGGGTAATTGAGGAATTCTTCAATGGCACCATCTTCAGGGTAGCAAAGATCCTGTGATTGGCAAACCTAGAGCAAGTTAAACGATGCGAATGCCCGAATGTGAAATAGAGCAGATACGGACCATAGACACGTCGTAGGCATTTCGTCCTGAACAGATTTTAAGTTGATGCAAGTTTGCGATGGGGCGAGACCCACCGCTATCCCAGTAGGGTCCTCTGATATGCTTGTCACAGAATTCCACCGTAGATTCACAACTTATGTGATCAAATTGGTCGATACAATATTTACGCATCGCTGCCTGGCACCTTGGCAACTACGAAAGGCGGACACTTGAGTGATAACAGGGTTGGAGAAGAGATTCACATACCGCTGCCTTGATTTGGACACAATTGCTGATAGTTTGGAAGGGGACATCTAAAGCAGATGTACCACATTGGATATCGTACAAGCCCTCATATAGCCTTCAGATGCTCGAGTTCAACAGCAGTGCGTGAGGACAAGAATCAGATAGTTACGTCGAAACATCTGTGATACCATTTCCAATAAGGACACTTTGGAGATTGATAACAACATGTCCTTCAGCCTTGGCGATGATGTTCTGATCGTATATCTCGCTAGCGAACACGGGAAGGTAGCGGCCCTAACGCACAATGTTATGCTGTGCCGTGTACAACATAGCTCTCAATGAATCTACTCACCGCATACGACTCCCCAGACAGGTGAAATCGCCGTCCAGCGAATTGTTTGAAGGTTTCAAAGAAGATGGTTAAAAACGCGTGGACATTACGAGCGGCTTCTTCGGTTGTCTCGACAGTCTCACCAAAGTCGGCGTAAGAGTACCCAACCCCGACACTATAATTATCGCGAAAGCTGTTTTATCGATCATCATACAGGCGGATAGACTCACGGCTGATCGAGAAAGAAGATATTGGCCTCGTTGTTCCACGAATAAGGGTTCCAGGTTGTGCCATTAGTGGAAGTTCCGGTGATGTCAATGTGACAAGGACCTGACCCCATATGCGCATAAAAAGGGATATTATTTCATGAAGTGAAATGAAGGTCCGCACCTAGTTCAAACAACAGACCGAGGGAAGAGGTGCATCCCGGTCCTGGAGTGTGCTGACTCATGAGTCCGAGTCGGCAGCTAAAGAACGGGGGCCACCGACCTCCATTGATCCACATCATGACATCGTCTAAAAGCAATGTACGTTGACCGTTCGTGTGTACGTTGAATGTTAGACCTACCCTGGGCTGGGTCCCTCCTGCTTTCAAAGAAGTAGAAGAACAAGTGCTTGGCACCCTGGCCAACATCCAAGTAACCTGTATAAACACTGACTACAATGAGTATCGAGAAAAGACGTGTGATCAACGTAGACTGACGATACAGTCGGGTCGCAAAAGGTTGACTTTTTGATGCGAACAGCGTGGTGGGGGAAGCGAGTGTGCGAAAGAGCTGTAAAAGATTCTTCGGACGCGATGGCAGAGAGGCTCATCGGCATCGCCGGGTTGACAGAGACCTCGCTAGCAACATTGTCCACGATGAGGCGGCTCTGGGACACCGCCTGAGCGACGGCCCCGAGGACAGCGAACGGCAGCAAGGTCTTGAACACAATCATCTTGCTTGACTTGATCGGGTTGGTCGATCCGTTAATAGTTATCGCTCCGGATTGCCTTTCGTGGGCCAAGTTACCACGCTCGAAAAAACGCGCAGAGACAACACCCAGTCAGGGATTCATTGCTATATTACCTCGTTCTCGAGGACTCATAGCTCAAAAATGCTAGTCCTGTACGAGACGGCTATGGGCTACTGCCTCTTCAAGCTGAGCGACTCGGCAAAACTCGATTCGGCCGATCTATACAGGGAGTTCGAGACACCAGAAAAAGCAAACAAACTGTGCGTAGATCTCAGGTCCACCTCCGTCTAGCAACTAACGTGTCGAGTCTACCTTCAAAGGCTCAAGTTGAAGGCTCTACATCGCTTTACTTCGACGGCGACTGCGGTCGAGGATCTCACAGCCGTTCAGGACGGGAAACTGGGAAAAGGCCTGAAGAAGTTCTTGTCAGAGGAAGTGGTGGACAAAGGCAAGGGAAAGGAATCTTTGGTCGTGATAGATCCCCGCTTAGGTGTGTGGAACAATCATCTTTCGCCTTGTGTGCTCATATACCTCCCAGCCCACTCTATATCGAAGAAGTTGGGCATCAAGGTCTCCGCATTATCACCCGATGACCACAGCGACCTATGGAGAGGCATTCGCGCCCAAATAGCAGCCTTGATGGATGGTCTTGACCCCAAGGACCTTGCTACCATGAGCTTAGGTTTAAGTCACTCATTATCCCGGTAAGTCTGACCATGGTGGCGGGCATTCTGTTATTCATGCAAGTCTCAGCTTCAAGCTAAAATTCTCTCCTAACAAAGTTGACACCATGATAGTACAAGCCATTGCCCTCCTCGACGACTTGGACAAGGAAATAAATATTTACGCCATGCGTGTAAAAGTGGGTAGACTGCATACTCGGGTCTGACTTATCATTGACACGTCGTAGGAATGGTACGGATGGCATTTCCCCGAAATGGCTAAAATAATCTCGGACAACCTCGCATATGCAAAAGTCATCCGAGCTATGGGTTTTCGTACCAATGCAGTAACGACGTCATTCGAAACCATCTTGCCGGAGGACCTAGAGGCGGTCCTTAAGTCTGCTGCCGAAATTTCAATGGGTACAGAGATTTCAGATAGTGACATATCGCACATACACGCTCTGTGTGACCAGGTGATCTCCATTTCTGCGTACCGTGCCCAACTTGCAGAATATCTACGCAATCGCATGAATGCTGTGGCTCCAAATCTCACGGCTCTCGTTGGCGATCTTGTCGGTGCAAGGCTGATATCACACGCTGGGAGCCTTTTGAACCTGGCAAAGCATCCAGCTTCCACAGTTCAAATTCTTGGTGCTGAGAAAGCACTCTTTCGTGCACTGAAAACGAAACATGATACCCCAAAATACGGGCTTATTTACCATGTCCGTGGTACTTGTTTTCTTGCTCTTGCTCCTGACTGATCACGGAGTCCACAGGCGTCGTTGATCGGCCAAGCTCCTCCAAAGCTCAAGGGAAAGGTAAGCTTAAGACTTCGATTTACTTCAACGTATGAATGCATGTTATAGATGGCGCGTATGGTTGCGACAAAAGCTGCACTCTCGATCCGCGTCGATGCTCTCACCGACGCCGACGGCAAGTCGGAGGATCAAGCCCCTTCTATTGGTCTCGAGAATCGCGCAAAATTGGAGTCCCGGCTGCGCGCACTAGAACACCAAAGCGACGCGTCTGGTGTTCGACGATATGCGGATGACGGCAAGAAGCAACAAAAGTTCACGATGAAAGGTGACACGAAGACGTATAACACAGCTGCGGATGCTGTTGACCTCGTCCCTACACAACGAGAGCCGCTAGAGACGGCTATTCAAGCAGTCCTGGATGTGAAGGCTGAGAAGAAGAAGGCGAAAGAAGAGCGGAAAGCGAAGCGGAAGGCCGAGAAAGAAAGGGCAACTGAGTCAGACGCTGACAAGATGGACGTTGACGAGGAGTCAAAAGAAAACAAGAAGGAGAAGAAACGGAAACGGCGAGAAAGTGATGGACTTAATCAAACAGATGCCAATGAAGCCAAGGTTAGTCTTTGTCGGTGATCTCTGTATTTGCTCGCTGAGTGCAAGCGCAGGAGGACGGCGAGACGGAAGCCGAACGGAAGGCAAGGAAGGAGAGAAAGAAAGCACTCAAGGCCGAAAAATCCCGAGGAACCGCCGTTAATGGAGACTCTCCCAAGAAGAAGAAGAAAAAAAGTGATGCATAGTTTTGGGCACCTCCCTTTGCTTGGTTGAGGTACATCAGTGTTGAATACGCACTTCTCTTAGTGAAAAGCACTCTGAGTGCAGTCGATGTCTATCATTCACTGTGAACGTTTTTCAATGAGTGTGCTCACTATTTGCCAACAAATGCAACAATTTTGTCAAGTTCCAACGTGTTAAAGGTAGTAGACTACTAGTATTTATTGCAAGATGTTACTGTAATAGCGCGAGACTGAGAATATTGAGCACACATCTTTGCAAACGCTTTTGTCCCTTAGTGCAAGCGAACATAATTTTTTTTGCATCGGTTATGTAATGTTGTGGGGACCCTTGAATCAACACCGACGATACCATGTTCGCTTCGAACCGGGTAAAGCGTCCTTAACTCGTCTTTTGGACCATGTCCTCGAACAGCTCACGTCCAGTCATCATTGTCACAGGTGCCAACTCGTACGGGAATCCATCTCTGTGCTCATGTCTCAACAACTCACTGTTTGCAGTGGTGTCGGGTTTGGCATTTGCCACCGTCTTCTTTCCCAGTTGTCAATCGGAAGTCGAGACCCAGTGTCAAATGAACTGGAACTGAACTGCGATGGCCTCACACTCATATTGGCCTGCAGAAGCAAACAGCGTGCGGAAGCTGCTCGAGTTAAACTCTACGACATTGCAGACGAACAAGTTCGCCGTGCCAAGCGCTCGCCCGACTACGATGGGCACACGGAGATATTTCGGAAGAACCTGCACATAGCGATACACATCGTTGATTTAGCCGACATTCAAAGTGTATTTCGCTTTGCAGATGAAATTGCTCAAAAGTGGGTTCCTTTATGTACATCTAGAGACACTTCCGCCAAGCTAACTCATCGTAGTTATCCATATGTTTCGCACCTCATCTGCAACGCGGGAGTAGCCTGCTTTACGAGGATAGTCTGGCCGCTGGCGTTTCATCAACTCCTAACGGACTGGATCGCGGCGGTCACTGCACCGAAATACTTCCTCCAGCGCGTTGGAGACGTGGGCCAAGATGGACTGGGCTGGGTATGGCAGTGTAATGTGTTCGGACACTATGTTTTGGTGCGTGCTCCAGCAATCGTGAATGTGTGGCACTGATCTCCAATCTAGTTCCGAGCCTTGGAACCTATGTTGATCAAGCACACGGCAGCCCGAGTAGTATGGATCTCATCACACGAAGCCAGTTCCCAATTCTATGACCCGAAAGATTGGCAACTAGTGAAGTCGGAGCACTCATACGAATGTTCCAAGTACCAGATGAACATGATATCCCTACACTTGGATCAAGAGGCGACTCGTGGCCAGCTAGATGGCACACCAGCTGTGAGACATCTCACAGCATACCCCGGGGTAGCTGGCACAAGTATAGCTACTGCCCTTCTTGGAACATTCAAGACACTATGTATGTTCGCGGCGTTCTACATCGTGAGTAGCATCAAATATCCAGCGGTGCATTCGCTGAATGGGCATCTCGCCAGGCAAGACTCTTGGGATCTCCCAACCATCCCATTGACATCTTCAAGGCGGCCATATCTGCAGTCCATTTGTCGCTTGTTCGCATTGCATACATACCCAGCGTTAGTGGGATCGCGAGCTCAACGAATCCAAAGGAGCCTGTTGAAGTAGGTACTGTCTACACTTCAAAGGCAGACCGGTGTGGTCGTGAGTATATCGGGACGATTAAACTCGTCCAGTCCCGAGAAGAGGAAGCCCAAACAAAAGAGTTGTTGGAAAACTGCGATCGCCTTCTGAAGACTTTCTGTGACGTCCAAGGAAGAACATCGCCATCTGGCTAGAGCGAAAGGCTAGCCAGTATATTACCATGGAACATGTGCATTCTTTCCCCGTCCACCTAGAGTAGTGGATTACATGGATCTAATGTTGAGTCAAGCTGCCTTGGGAGTGTGTCACGAAAACTCAACATGTTATTGGTCTGTTTTTGACACTTCGACGGAAACGGCAAGGTGTGTTGATCGAAACTGAGGGATGGTTCGTAAATTATCCGGCGCAGGACCTAATGCATCCAACTTTTTCCTGGCTCTGTCAGTCTGTGAAATGTGCTGGAGCTGATGATCTTTACGATACGGTGAGGCTGGACTTACTGTCACTGAATTTGCCATACCCCGCTCCAAACCCTCCAGGAGTGTACACGCCTTACACAGCTCGTTGCTGGACATATAGCCGCAGCGTTTGCATGTTTCTGAAAAACTGTCAACTGCTCCAGATCCAGTCACGCAGCACCCAGCCTTACGTTGTGGTTTCTGTGTTGCCTTCACGTCCTCCCTCACTTCAAACGCCTCGCCAGAGTGGATTATATCGATGATTGCACTAGGGCGAGCAACCTCCAAGTCCTTGAGGAACGTTCGGGCATGTCCGCGATACGCATCCGGGGAGTAGATGCATTCTGTTGAAAAATAGTCAAGTTTCTTGAAGTACGCATACCTTCGAGGAATGAGACGATTGTATACTCGATAATTAATAGATGACAAACATGACGATCTCCTTCTCGTACGCATACTTAAAAGGCTTGGACCTCTTGATGCTATCCTCTCCTTGCGTGCAAATCAATGTGCATCGCCCGAGACGAGCAATATCGCCGCGCATTACTGCAGCACGCATTAACTTGTGAAGGCTCCAGGATAAATGTTACATACCATTCATCAGTACTGTTTCTGCAATATCGTCTGCATTGTGGCCAGTGACAATGTGGTCAACGTTCAGAGAAGAGGCGCCTCTGTCGAGAGCTTGCCGTCGGAATACGCCACAGAATGTGCAATTGTTCTTCTTGCCTATCTCAGAGACGATCGCGTCCATTGTCCAGCCGTAGAGCTCTTCGTAAGTGAGAATTTTGAGGGGCAAGTCGTATTGCTGCTGGTTTCGTTTCACTGTCTGTTTCGAGTGATGTTGGTGTCATCAAGGACGACATAGAGCATACATACCTCCAACGAATCATCCCTATAACCTGTTATTCCTTCGTCTATTGAGAGTAAATACAGATCCAGACCGTACTTATATCGGTCGTTCAATGTCTTCATGACATATGCGAGCACCGTGGAATCTGATTCTCAGACATAAGTAACCCTTTGATCCTAGCCTAGAAAGCACATACCCTTCCCTCCAGATGCACCGATGGCAACTTTGTCGCCTGGCTTGAACAACTTGGCTTCAGTGATTGTGTGATGAACTTCTGTCTCAAAGACGAAGAAGAAGCATTCTTTGCATATCTGTTGACCAGTCTTCGGCCTCTTCAATATGGCTTTAGCCTTCTGGCATAAAGCACAAGACGCAGGGGCCATGAAAATGTCGGATTAGATGACGATCAAGGTTTTCGGGGTCAGGGCCGTGAGTCTGTGCCAACTCTTGATCCGACTGTTGCCTGTTTCGGCGAACTACTAACTTGCAGTGCCGGTGTGTACTCTACTCAACACCTCCAGGACCTGTATCAAGGATGCCCAGAGAGATTCGAAAGCGCGGAAAGAAACATAAAAAATCGCAACATCAGACGGAAGAACGGGAAGATCACCATCCCAATGATTCTGGCGAGCCAACCTGGATAGTGTCTGCTCGCGAAGCAGAGGATGCACATCCCGATGCACCTTTCGGATATGTTGACCCTGACGTTAAGGCGTACTTCCGCACCGTCGATGAACAGATTCAATCCTGGCAAGAAGACGGGACCCAGCCAGTGGATGAGGATGGTGACCTCGATCCCAATGAAGGTGCGTTTTTCCTCTGAATATTGTCACCCAATGCTTACTGGCTGTCGTGGCGTATCCTAAAGCAAAACGTGTATTCTTTGTTGCAGCTCTCGGTGAGATGTCAGGGAAAGAGAAGCAGCTTGCTACAGATCCAGATTGTTCCGTTATATTGGAGAGAATGGCATATTCAATGGATGACTTTGTGTTGCGAGTCCTGATGGACAGACTAAGCGGCTCGTGGGTGCTAGTCCTGTTCCATCTTCGCGGTACAGGCTGACCGGTTGGAGATAGTTTTGAAGTGCTCTTCAAGCACAGATTTGCATCGCATGTCTGCCAAACGTTATTCTCAGTTGCCACTGATACGATATCTCGGGAGGTATGTGGGTTGTCTCTATCATCCACCAGAGCGACCATGATGAAGGTCATTCGCAGGTCAAAGATATCTTTCCAGGTGTTCCCCCTTCCGAGGACAACGGCGAGCTGAGGACACTCACCCAACTTGTGCTGGACATCTGCGAAGTGAATGGTCTACTTCATCCGCGCTCGCAATGTTTGACTTTCCACCACAGGAAGTTGGCCCGAGCTTCAACTCACTCGTCATGGATCCGTTCGCATCGCATGTGTTGCGTTCTTTACTACTTCTGTTGTGTCCAACTGTACTCCCAGAGGACTCAGCTCGGAAGTCTGTGCGATCTAAGAAGAGTATGTCATGGAAGGCAAAACAGGGCCGCATGAAATCTGTCTTTTCTAATGACAAAGGCAAGGAGACACACCCCTCGAGTGGTTCAGTACCTGGCTCGTTTCGCGACGCCGCCAACCGATTTTTGCGAATCTTAAGAGATGGACTCGACGCAAATGAAGTCAGGGCATTAGCTGCCAATAAAGTAGCTAGCCCGTTATTACAAGTGAGCTCTATTTGCTTATTCCCGGCTTCTTGATTTAAATTAAAGGCCAATTTAGCTCGTCCTAGAGATCGAGGCCGATCATGGCAGTGCGTCGTCTCCTGACTCCCTCATGGATCGAGTTCTGGTCGGAATGATTAAGGCATACCGTACGTGATTGCTTTCGTCCTCTCTCGCTCTTATAGTTGGACACATTGACTGTAGGTGACGATTCCACTGCCTCGATTGAACCATCCGACTACCTTGTTACGCTGCTCAGGGATCCTACTTCCTCTCACTTGTTGGAAACATTAGTATCGCGATGTCCCGAACAAGTCTTCAATATACTTTGGTCAACGTATTTCAAGGGCAAACTTGTGCGGCTAGCACTTCACCCAGTCGCTAATTTCGTTGTCGCTAAAGCTGTCGAGCGCCACGACAGCAAACAACTTGGTGATACCCTCGAAGAGCTTAAATCGTCGTGGAGCAAGCTAATTAGCAAGTCTAGTTTTATGAGAGTGACCATTTTCGCTTATAGATAACCAACAGAGTCTTCCAGGACGGGAGTTCTGCGAGCCTTGATAGATAGGTCCCGTTCTCTCGGAACCCACCAAAAAGGTGTTTGTGAGGTCAGCTTTCGTGTTCTCCAGTAAACTTCTGAATCAACTTCAGTTAGGCTGTCTTCGCTGCCGTCGAGATTTCAAGTCCAGATAAGAGGGATGATCTTGTTCCATGTCTGCTCCTCTTGAAGTCATTAGAGGTGTGTTCGATCGATACTCTCCACCACATGTTCTTATAGATTCTGAAGGAGTACCAAGCAATTCCCGCGTCAGAGTCCCTACCAGATATAGGCCACAAGAAACACGGTCGTAAGGGTCAAGCTGACAATCCAAGAGAACCCAAAATCCAGGGGGCTCTCATCTTGCAATCTCTACTGAGGCTTGACGAGCCTCATTGCTCAATAGTAGTTGATAGGTTTGCACGTTCAAATATCATTAATCTAAGGGAGCTTATCCCCTGTTGACAGCATTAGCTCACTCTCCATTGAAGACCTTGTACGCATAGCTCATAACGCGACAGGTTCACGTGTCTTCGATGCCCTCTTCGAGTCACCGACCGTGTCATTCAAAGCCAAACGACGATTCGTCATGTCTCTGATCGGACACTATCATTCTCTCGTCGATGACCGAATAGGAAGCCGAATCGGCGATCGTTGTTGGGCTTTCGCAGATCCTTACTTGAGAGTACGTCTAGGGTGTTCCGTGTGATGCGAATCTCATATGCCCCACAGGAGAAGATTGCTCGTTCGCTAATTCCCTTCGAGCAGTTTCTCGCCGCGTCCTTCTATGGGAAGTTCTTCGCTCGTAACCTCAACTTACATGTGCTACAGCGACGCCCGGAGGAGTGGAAAACATTGCAATCAAATAACAAAACCAGCTCCACAGAGACGGGTCAGCCGAGTTCGCGCCCTCCCGTTCAACAACAGCCGACCCCTCCGGCGGTTTTGACAACCTCACAAAAGGCTTCGAAGAGACGTGGCGCGTTCGAGGATGAAATCGACGCAGTCTTCAAGGCTACGTTGGGAAACAAAGCTAAAAAAGCGGCAGTGGGTCGTGTTTCTGCACACGAAGTCCAGCGATCCACAGATCAGCAAATGTCAGAGGTTTTGGGTGCCATCCGTGAAGCACCGAGTGGCGAGAACGGACGCACGAAAAGGAGAAAAGTTGACTAAGAGTGACAACAGTCCTGATCCGTTCTAGTAGTGAATTGCACTAATCCAGTTGGCTGTTATCCCGAATCCTAATGGAACTTGCAGCTCGTCACTTGTTTGGGACTGTCGCCTTTGTGACTCCTTGGTCGGCCCAAGCCCCCTGAGTGCAATGAAGGCCGCCTGCCGGGTGAGCGGAGTTATGCTCCTCCAGTGAACGAGTCCCCCGTATGACTCTCTCATCATTCGTTGACCACAACCTGAACCTACTCATCACTGCGAGCGTCCTCCTGAACTTATTCTTCCTATGTCGTCTTAGGCGTGCTCGAGTGAGCAAGCCAAGACCGCGCTCTTCAGTGGGTGGCAGAGCTCTGCATACGAGGGAGTACTTTTATGTTGGCGGAACTTACGTTCCTCATGGCTCCTCCACGATCCACCATGGCCAAATGTATGTTGAACATCTGACACCAGCGCGAGTTACTCGCCGTACTCCGGTTCTTTTCATTCATGGGAATGGAATGACAGGGACTACCTGGCTGAACACACCTGATGGGCGACCCGGTTGGTCAGACTACTTCCTGGACCAGGGTTATGAGGTAAAGTCGCCCCCCTACAGGTACCGGGAGGGGATTTCACGATGGTTCATTCAGGTGTACATTGTTGATCAACCCGCTCGGGGGCGCTCTGCGTGGCAGTCTAGAGTTGATGGCACGACGAGTATATTTACTACACGGACCATCGAGTCACGATTTACGGCCACGGCAGAGCATGATCTTTGGCCGCAGGCTACCTTGCACACACAGTGGCCCGGAAGTGGGTCCATGGGCGACCCGATTTTCGACGCGTTCTATCGTTCTATCGTACCTAGTCTCACTTCCGCAGTCGAAACTTCCGAGCTCATGAAAGCAGCTGGGTCGGAGTTGTTGGACAAAATAGGAGTTCGTGACGGTTTTATTGGTTAGTTATCCGAGCTGATTCTTCCGACTCTACTCAGCCCGCCGTGGTGGTCACCCACTCACAATCTGGGTATCTTGGATGGATTTTGGGCGACGCTCGTCCAAACTTGGTCAAAGCGATAATCGCTCTTGAACCTAATGGTCCACCCTTTCAAAACGCAATCTTTATGAGAAACCCAGCGCGTGTGTTTGGTCTGACTGACATTCCACTCACCTTCAACCCACCGGTCTCATCGGCTTCTGACTTGCGACCGTTTGCAGTTTTCGAGGCAGATAATTATACTTCTTTCCAGCAATCATTCCCTCCGCGGCGACTGGTCCATCTGGCCCAGATTCCCGTCCTTCTTGTCACGTCGGAAGCAGGGTACCATGCAGTTTATGACGACGTCACAGTCCAGTTCCTCCAGGAGGCCGGCGTGAATGTCACACATATTCGCCTGGAAAGTATTGGAATCCGTGGAAATGGGCACATGTTCTTCATGGAGCTTAATTCGGATCAAATCGCAGCTGAAGTAGTGGAACCTTGGATCAGGAGCTCTGTAGGTACTGATTGAGAAGGAATTTCACGTTAGCAAATATGTGCGTGGTCGTTCGACCTTCACATCGCTTCAATTTGTTTCTAGTTCCCGACTGTACACCGTGTATATATGAATGAACGTTCAATTTGATGAGCCTCATGATCAATGTCGTTCTGGCCCAAGGATTCTGCAGAGTAGAAGGGAGAGGTTCGTTCGTTCTATTGTAAACCTTGCGTCGATTGAAGTACGGGCAGTCGAGTTGCTCAGTTCCCCGCGCGAGATCCCCGACTCCCACGGTAGTGGAGGAGGGCTTTTGTCGATGGCAAACGGTCAGGCACCTGCAAAAGAGCACTGTCGAATGTGAAAATGTTATGTAATCAACTATAAACTGTAAAACTAAGGTTTGCCTGGTGGACCAGCGATCACGTGCCCCTGCTCAGCCACGCAAGCCATTTAACTGCCCGATTCTATGGAAAGCCGGACAACCGCGCTCGTTCGGAGTGTGAAATTCACTACTTTAGGAAGTTGGCTTCCGTAGGACACCAATCACCCCCCAAAAAAAGTTACTTGTGACAATGAAAATTTGGAATTTTGGCAGTGCGCTCACCGTTGTAGTAGTGCTTATGTAAGTGAGTGGTTATGCTACCCATGTCGCGTGTGATATTCCAACACTCCCCCTCAAGCAGGCTACAGAGTAGATTTCTTGCAAATTTAGGTGTAACTACTGTAGTTACATTTTGCAGGATTTATTGTAGTTTGGTTTACAACATTATTTTGCAATATCTGTGCCCTATCTTACAAGACCTTGTCAAGCGCAATTTTCAGATTATGTAAGCATACCAAAACCAGCTACTACTCCCACCACATAGCCATTTTTGGATATCACTTGATATCTTATGTTTCTGATGCTTTTTGACATAACCCTGCTTGTTCCCCTGATACATAGATACTGTAAATCAACATAGTAGCATATACCATTATAATACATGTTTTGGCTGCTTATATAAGTGTCTGAGATCCAGTATAGCTGTTTAGCCAATATATAATAAAAAAAAGAAAAACATATCCGCATTTTTTACATCCTTGACATATGTGCTAGGTAACTACATACTCAGCTACTATTGATATACAAGTAGAACATATTATAAGCCCAGCTTGGTTGGACAAGAACTAGTTGTGCTACAATAAATTTACCTCCTAGCCCCTTTTTCACTCTGGGAGGCTATCCTGATGGCTATAATGGCTCAGATTAGTATGGGGATCCATGGTGTAGTTATCCACTTGTATACCATTGATAGGTCACCTTTCCAGGTGTGTTAGAAAGTGTACAATAATGTATTTTCGCATTTTTTGTTGATAGGGGTATAGAAAATAACATATGACATATCTGTGAAATATAACTATATGGGCAGGTAGTATACATTCATCATTATAATAGATTCATACCTAGCATGGTAGCAAGAATGCTTTCTGTTTTGACTGTATATACCCTTCCAACATCTGTTCCTGAGTAAATCTCCCATACATTCACAATTTGGTTCACTTGTATATGAGTGAACTATATGGTAATATGATTACATTTCGCTTTTTTGACACTTTGTATTTACAAATCATTATGAAGATGTTGTCTACATGTTCTTATGCATGCTATAGATCTATTCTAATATCTAGAGAAGTTCCAGGTATGCTGTGGAAGCCATAATGTTGTGTTTTTAATATGTTTTGCCAAGTTTCCTAAAATTCCGATTATTTTCCCACGCATTTCATATGTTTATTTCACTCCTCCCAGTCTCCATTCTCACTAGACAAAGTCAGGAAAGTGGGAGGAGATTGTGATGAATGTATACTACCTGCCCATATAGTTATATTTCACAGATATGTCATATGTTATTTTCTATACCCCTATCAACAAAAAATGCGAAAATACATTATTGTACACTTTCTAACACACCTGGAAAGGTGACCTATCAATGGTATACAAGTGGATAACTACACCATGGATCCCCATACTAATCTGAGCCATTATAGCCATCAGGATAGCCTCCCAGAGTGAAAAAGGGGCTAGGAGGTAAATTTATTGTAGCACAACTAGTTCTTGTCCAACCAAGCTGGGCTTATAATATGTTCTACTTGTATATTAATAGTAGCTGAGTATGTAGTTACCTAGCACATATGTCAAGGATGTAAAAAATGCGGATATGTTTTTCTTTTTTTATTATATATTGGCTAAACAGCTATACTGGATCTCAGGCACTTATATAAGCAGCCAAAACATTTATTATAATGGTATATGCTACTATGTTGATTTACAGTATCTATGTATCAAGGGAACAAGCAGGGTTATGTCAAAAGCATCAGAAACATAAGATATCAAGTGATATCCAAAAATGGCTATGTGGTGGGAGTAGCTGCTTTTGGTACGCTTAGAGACCGCTTACATAATCTGAAAATTGCGCTGACAAGGTCTTGCAAGATAGGGCACAGATATTGCAAAATAATGCTGTAAACCAAATTACAATAAATCCTGCAAAATGTAACTACAGTAGTTACACCTAAATTTGCAAGAAATCTACTCTGTAGCCTGCTTGAGGGGGAGTGTTGGAATATCACACACGACATGGGTAGCATAGCCACCATACATAAGCGGAGTAGAATATTTGAACCTTCGCCCTGTAGTCTACTTTAGTGACTACAATACTGAATATTCTACAAACATATGTCCAGAATTTCATAGTCGAGGACACCAAGTTTACATGTCCTAACTTTCATAGTCGGTGAGCGCACTGCCGAATTTTCATTGTCGCAAGTAACTTTTTTTGGGGGGTGATCGGTGTCCTACAGAAGCCAACTTCCTAAAGTAGTGAATTTCACGCTCCGAACGAGCGCGGTTGTCCGGCTTTCCATAGTCCCTACTGTAAAATAGAGGAATTGGAGCTTAGGTATAAACAAAAGTAAATACCTCATCAGCTCTTTGTGAGAAAACAGAGGCCAAAAGATCCACAGAGATGGGTTACAAACGAAGCAAAGAAACAACATGTAACGGGATCGGGACTTTGAGAGCGGTCAACCGGTCACGTTCGTACTGGTAGTGAGTGGTGTTTAAGTGAAGGGCACCATAGGATAGTACAAAACTATCTCGTCTGTGTCCACCTTTTTTCCACTGCAGGATCCTTCTTCGCACGAAGACAAGTTGGTAAATTATTCTAGGTGCGACTTCTATGTAGAAAACTGTACAGCAAATCCATGCGACGAGAACCGAAACGGACTAGAAATTACATACATATGTGTAATTGGTACAAAGATCCTGTAAAGCTGTAAAAATGTCCCTGTTCTCTCCTCCATTCCTCGATGACAATTTGTCGAGGAAGAACGGGGAAAAAGAGAACTGTATCGTGCGGCTGGTAAAGCGTCCCTCAACCGGCGCGCCGCTCGCACCCGCTGAGATTCGGCGGTTAGACGTTAAATAAATAATGACGCCCAAACAAAGGATCAGCGCTCGATCTCGCGCTCATCACTCATCAAGCGCCACACGCCTTTTCGTACAAGACGAGGTATGCAGCACGGACAGCGTCCGCATCATAGACCACATACTCGTCCTCTGCAAAGGCGCTCCGCCATCCTGGTTTTCCAAAAACCTACACCGCGTGAGAGAAAAGAAAATGTGAAGGATGAGACTCGAAGCGGTAAGGGAAGTTCAAGACTCACACAGTCATACCCCGGAGGTGGACTCCTGATCGTTTGGTCTTCCTGGTACGTCTCATATGGTTTGCCAATAACGACGCGGCAGACCAGCATCGCATTGATGCTTGAACCGGGATCGTGTACGTTCTCCGCATATTGGTCGGCCCTAGAAGCTACGGATCAGATCCACCGGCCGTATCAAGTTTTCTAGAGAACAAAAAAAAAGAATACTAACTTGGAAGACGTATGGCTGGTATAGATACCCGCACCGAGTCGGATACCACACCCGTTCCTTGATATGCGTCACGATCAGAAAATGTCACAGATCGCCTTCAGGCCATCCACGGGAAAATTAGAAACGTACCATGGAATGTTCCGTTTCCGTTGAAGGTGCGGTTCGAACCCGCACCGGATCGTCTCGCACATCCAACATGCCTCGTTGTCGCAAGGAAAGAGGTTTCCTCCCTCGCCCAGGGTACACGCGCGAACTGTGCTCCGGAACCGCTTCTGTTCGTTCCCTGGGTAACGCCCTCTGCGCTTGAATTGTCCTCGGGCCTCGACAGCATCCCTACTCATCCTAGTCAGTCCGTAGAAAATAGGTGAGGAGGTGGAGAAAGCCTCACCTATATTGCTCAAAGTCTCTTTGGTATGATTCCGTCCAGGTAATCATATAGACTGCCAGTACATTTGGACGGGGTTCTGACCTCCAGCCCTGCATGAATTGTGTTGCGACTAGGGGGGGAAACGACAAGTCAGATTTCTAGTGCCTGGAGATACACATCGAAAATCCGCAATACGTACTCTTGACGGACAGTTCGTGGCGCGGGGGGAGATATTTCAGTTCCGGCGCAAAACGAGCAGCGGACTGACCGCAAGCAACGGAGCAAAATCGAAGGTCTGGAAGCTTGGGGAATCGCTGACAATGCGGACAGGCGTTCGATAACAGTTCCAGTCCGGAGCGAGATGACAGATGTTGCTGGTCTCGAGAATGAGATGGATGATAGCAGGCAGGGTGGAGATGAATACACGGCCAGTAGTGTCTGGCATCTTGGAAGGAGTGTTGGTAGGGAGGGAGCACATAATAAACGGGGAGGGCCAGTACGAATTCAGCAGGAGGAATTCTGCGTGCATCTGGCAGAGGCTGGCTAGACCGACTGCGAAATATAGTCAACGACCATTGTGACACGGTTGAAGAAGGCATGTTTTAGGAGTGAGGGATTTGAGCGAGCTTAATGACTTCTTATACCACTGATGCGACGCGAAAATCGTTTTGATGGTTCCAACACCGTTCCAGAACACAATGTGCAAGATCGGTGATTTGCGTTCTGCTGGTATAGGTCGGCCATAACGGTGGATGTCAAGATTTAGCGCTTGGTAAAGATACAGGTTGGCCAGCCTCATGTCAGGCAGTGCAGTGTCGTGCCATGGGTCGGTCCCACGAACTGCAAACTCGGATCTCGAAGTCACTCACGCTGAGATACGTGGAACGTCTGCATAGGCACTGCATTGAGCACTGGAACATTCCGTGTGTGCTCAGTTGCACATCCTGTATTAAATTGCTGTAGCAATCATGGCGAGTGCTCGTCGTTATGGTCGCCTTGCAGGCGCAATCTGAGGACTTGAATTGCCAGAATGAAAGCTTTATACCAAAACTCGGTTTACAGCATGATGGATTGCAGCCACCTAACCGGGATGACGTGGTGTAAATTCCCATCGAGTGTGAAGAGGAGTAAGTATCGGGGCTGCTTACCTCTATCTTGGCTGAGATCATGGTGTGGGGCTATTCAATCTCATGCAGCAGAGACGAGGAGGGTGTCTTATCGATTATGGGGGTTGACGAACAAAACACGGAACAAACGGCATTGTTCACTCACGCTAAAATGAGAACACCCACAGAAGCCACCCCCGGAAGGAACCGGGCAGAGTCTGTCCCGAAAGCGCAGGTGAACCATCAGTCAGCTGCACCTGACAGAACGGATGCATAAGACCGTCGAACAGTGGAGATATGGTATTCAATCGATACGCAACACAACATTCGCTATGTCACCTCTAAACCCTCCGCTGCCGATTGTCGCGGATGGCGCAGCAAATGACATGTTGGCTTGCGTGAGGTAATCACCCCATATGTTTAGAGTAGTCTGATACCAATATGTCTCTGTATCACCACACCCCTGAATGATGGTTGCGAACGTGTATTCCCGGGTCGCCTGAATAGTCACGTTCGTCCAAACATCTGGCTTCAGCTTGAATGCAGGAGGGAGCGGGTAATACTCCGCATTAGAGGAGAACGTGAGAGAAGAAGCATACAGCGAAGAGTCTCTCCCCTTGAACAGTACCGCATCTGTAGTATCCCCGGTCGTCTGCACATCCGCAGCACAAGGTCGTACACTGAATGAGAGGGTGTATGGGGGACCGACGGATTCCACGCCAGTGTAAAATGGTAAGGAAGGCAGGTCCTCGAATGCGAACACGGCGTCACCAGTTGTCTTGCCCTTCACAGCACGGTTAAGATTCTGTCCCGGCGCACGGGCGTTGAGTGGGGGATAGGCGGCTTCGAACTGGTCCATCGTCAGCTCCGAAGGGCGAACCCCGGAACCCGCCCACGTCTTCTCCGCGAATACAGCAAGAGAGTGCGACAGCTGGTAATAGGTTTCTAGGGGTGTCGTGGCATTTGGTCCCCAGTCGTTCCAGAGTGCAAAGATGGCACCTCGGAGTCCCGTTTTGTTGTAGGCTGTGTTGTTTGCAGGATCATTTGCAGTGAAGACATTAGGTGCCCAACCACCGCCTTCCGCACTAGCACCAGAGAAGAGGAGTGAAACATTGAGTGTCTGTGGAAATCCACCTTCCGCGGGAATCTTTCCGTCGAGGTAGAGGAAAGCCTGTTCGGAGTTGATTACTCGATAGCCTGAGTCAAGAAGATCAAGAGGAATCGAGGCGGATGGAAAGTCCCAATGCTGTATCGTCACGTTGGTCGAAACGGAGGACGTGTTGCTTGGCTCGTATGTGCCCCAGGCACGAATGCTCTTCCCGCTGATTCCTCCGATATAATATGACATCTCGTTGACGAATGAGATGTATTCATCGGCAAGTGACGATAAGTATTCGTCAGCACCGATGGAGACCTCGGCAGACGAAAACCAAGGAAGAAACTGCGACCAGATGGATTTAATGGTGGGTATAGTTTCGGGATAGCTTAGGTTGAGGGAGTCAGGTGTCCCGTTCAACATCAACTGGGGACGCCACTGTGATATCACAAGGGAATGACCAGGAGTGTCAATCTCAGGCACGATGGTTACACCACGCTGTGCGCAATGTGACTGCAAATCAGCAAAACGAGTCGAACTCCACGACTCATTACGATGAGGAACGAGGCCAGCGACCGGCGAGTCTCGGGGTGGTTTGAACCGGAACCCAGAGTATAGCGAACGCCAATCAGGGCCATAGAGTAGCGAAGGTATCC